>JACXGM010001270.1:24605-56787 GCA_016801145.1 Umbra pygmaea
TCTCTCTCTCTCTCTCTCTCTCTCTCTCTCTCTCTCTCTCTCTCTCTCTCTCTCTCTCTCTCTCTCAGCCCGAGGAGACAGAGTGAGCAGCCAGCCTCCGCTGCATTATAATTAGAAGGTAATAACAGCGGCGGGCTACGTCCCGCCGGCAGCTCACGCTCAACCGTGACCACTAACATCTATGCTAGTCTAAATGGGGCAAACGTGAGCAGACATCATTCAACGTTTAAACCCAGTGTCCAACCGTGATCCGACGTTAAGGACGTGCTCGAGCCCCGTTCAGTCTGTGTGGCTCGTGACCTGCCGTGTCAATGCAAGGCTGGATGGCAGCTGGATTTGTGCACGGTGTTCGGTTATAACAGTGCTTTCCTTCTTAGAGAAAGCAAAGTCTGGGCTACCCAGGGGTTTACACTACTGCATTGTTCATCCCAAAGGACGTTTTCTTTCAGATGTTGTTGCTGCGTAAAAGGGAGGGAAGATTAATCTTATCTTCTCGCTGTGTTTGCAAGGCACATACACAAGTAAGTGCTTGAAAGGCACGTGTGTCTTCAGCACTGAACGGTACTGCAGGGATGTGCGGTGTGTGACTATGTGTGTGAGTGTGTGTATGTATATATTGCGGTAAGTGCTTTTTTTGTGCTAGCGTTTCATAGAATATTTCTGTTCGTGTGCAGGTGAGTGTACGTTTTTATAAGCGCATTTAGCTGTGTGTGTGTACACATGTATGCAAGCCACCCAACTGTTTCCCCAAGCCCCCCCATTGTCACATACTAGTTTTCCCGTGGAAGAATAGAGAACATTCTCTAATGATGTTCCTCCCCTCCCACATTCTGAACCATTACGCTTCCGGCATTGCGAAATGAAAAACGAAACATAATTATGGTAGTATTTATGAAGGTAATATCAAAATATATTTTTCCTTCTTCTTAAGGTGTTTGAAGGATGTGGAGACACTCCAGGGCAAGAATATGTAGTTTAGCAGGACAATTCTAAATGCTTCGCCATACACAAGGCGCCATCCCAAAGTTCTCTAGGATCCAGAAAAATTTGAATTTACCACACCAAATTTTCTCGGCAGATAGCTAGCTAACTAGCAGATAGATAGCTAGCTAGCAAATAGATAGCAAACTTGGTAATTATACACAACACATTAGATTCTCATCAAGACTGAGGATTAATTGTTTTTTCGATCTGCTTTTACAGTACATGGAGATAATTAATTCAGTCAGTTTGCAGTGGAAGAGGAAGCAATTTTGTGCTAGCGTGTTATTACTAAAGCAGGGCACAGAAAGCCATAGGGGCATGATGAACAATGTTGCTTCAAGAACTTATTTTTACTCGTAAATGCCTGTTGATAGTTTTGTTGGCAACTGGGGAATAAATGTGTCTGTAATGTATAGAAAGCAATTCATCACTGACAAATTGTCAGCAGCTAGCTACTATAAAATCTATGCATCGGGTATATTGCCGCTCGGCAAATGCCATAGAAGAACACTTGTTTGTGGGCTAACATGTAATTACTAAAGCATAGCATGGAATTACCACACTTACATTATTTTTTTTCTTTAAAGTGCTCCTCTTAATAAATGTGTGTTAATGTTTTTTGTTTGTTGGCAACTGTGCTATAGCAGCTATGTCATAAGGTACAGAATGCACATCCGTTTTCATTATCTTTTTAGAAACATGTTCTGAGGGCAGTAAGATTATGATTGGTTAATTCAAATACCCAATCAAAACGTAGAGGAGGCAAAAGTTCAGGAACATTTCAGTCCTGTGTTTGCGCTTGTGGACTGTCCTCTTCAATTCAGATGACAATTTGCACTAACCTAAATCCTAACCTCAACCTAACTCTTACATTAAACTAACCCTAACCTTAACCCAACACTATTCCTATATTTTGCAGCTACAGTAGTTAATCGGTGAGCAAATTTTATTAAAAAGTAGAACTATTTACAATCTTTCCAATGCCAGCTTGGGATTTGAACTGGCAACCTTATGGTTGGTCAGATGCTATAAACACAAGGCTTAAACTGTATAACACAAACTGCTGGCTTCCTACAGCCCTCTGATAGCATTTGTAACTGATGTCCACTCCAGTGTAAAATGTTCCTGAACCCCAGCCTCTTCTCCGCCTTCTCTCCATTTTCATTGGGTATTCAAATGAACCAATCATAATCCATAGCTGCCAACTCTCACGCTCACATGCCAATGTGAAACCAATCAAATGCTTGTGTCTCACGGGCACTGCGTGAGAGTTGGCAGCTATGATAATCTTACTGCCCTCAGAACATGTTTGAGCAAGGAAAACTGATGTGTGCATACAGAACATTGTAATCCTTGACAAATTGTTGTCTGTTTTTGGTTACTCTATGCTTAATTTGTGCATCAGGGAACATCACTGCTATGCATAACCTGTGGAAGAGCAATAGTTCTTTAGGTTAGCGTGTAATTACTAAAGACATGAATGCAACAGTGTCTGTTTCTACGTCTGCAATAATTGCTGGACATTGGGTCTTCTATGAACAGACATACAGACATATAAGTCAATATTGCCTCCCATCTGGTGTTTAAAAGAGAGTATTCATTTATGTAATGCTGTGGCATAGAACATACTTCTGAATTACTTCCAGTAGTTTCACTGCCAGACTGGCTGTTCTGGGACATTTTTAATGTATGTTGGTTTGTGCAGTGGTATACTTCCTACCATATCGTGGTAGTGCTCTGCTTCGCTCCCATGTCCTAACAGCCGTGTAGGGATACAAATTCACTCGTGACTCACCTTTTTTAACCTCCCTAATGTCACTTTGAGAGTCTGCTCACTTCAGAACAACACATCAGACAGTTCTGTTTCTGCAGTGTCATCTGACAGAGGACCGGGTTAGCAAGTAACCTACCGGAGATAGATTAATGACCAGAGGGGTTTGTTGCCAAGGAGACAAAAGGGTGACATGTTGAAAAACACCTCAGCAGGACTGCACGAATAGCAAATGAGGCCCTAACATGAGGTTACCCAATATACATTAAGCTAAATACATGCCTGAGCAAAAAATATTTTTGTTATGTTCCTAGTTTTTAATAGTACTTTAGCTACTATGCTGCTAGGCTGAAACAATACCAATACTGCTACACTCATTCATATCGTGGCAAGTAACTAAAACAAACTTGTTTTTTGCCATCTAGAGTCACATTTAATTATTTTACACACACAATACACTACACAATAATATATTAAATAGACCCTGTTTTGAAAGAACAAGAGTATGGTATGCTTTTTGTTTTCATTTTTCCTGTGTAATAAATACAACAATACTGGTACCCTCACACCCCTAATAAACAACTGGGATTTTGTCTGACTTGGGGAAATGTAACACTGAAGTCCTTTGACTCCTTGAACATAACCATTCAAAACACATTCAAGAACCCATCTTCAGAATCTTGTGTCATCTTCAGATTCTACAACCCTCCTCACAATCTAGAAACCTATTCCTTTACATCCTCCTGTTTTCATTCCTCTTAGCCTCCTTCTCCTCCTCTCGTTTCCCTTCTCCTTCACTCCTCTTCAACGTCTTTTCTTTTCTTCCATCACATTAGACCATTATTAATCTGGTCAACTGACCAAAAACAATAACACAAACCGGTGACCAACTGATTCAGGGCAGCAAAGTGGCCTGGTTGTTATTGCATCTGACTAGATTCCAAAAGGTCCCTAGTTTTGACCCTGAGTAAGACAGTTAACCCTAATTACACATTCCCCTCTAACATTATCCCCAAGTTGCTGTAAATAAGACTTACTTAACTAACCTGGTTAATAATGGTAAAATTGGTGGGTCCACGTGGTGTAGTGGTCTAAGTCACTGCATTAAAGGACAGTCGATGTCATGATAGTCACAGGTTCGAGCCTGACTATGAGTTCTCTGACTTTCCCCGGACCTCCGGCACAAAGCAGTGCAAATTGGCATAGCGATGCCCGGGATTTGGGTTAGATAAATCAGATTATCTATCCTGCCACATCGCTCTCCAGCGACTCCTTGTGTGCAGATCGGGCGCCTGAAAGTTCAATCGGGGAAGTATAGTCGGTGAACGTAATCATCCCGTGCATGATCTGACTAAAGGCTTCCGTGTTGGATGAGCAGTGCGTAAAAGATTTGCAGGCTCTGCGACATGTGGTTGGATGAACCATGTGAGCGCCACTCGCCATCCATAAAATCTGTCCAAGGAGCTGCCGACAAGGCAGAGTTAGTAGGAATTGGGAGGGGAAGAAAATGGGAATTAAATGAAAACAACAAAATATGGTAAAATTAAAGGTTTGCATGAATAAACAATTGTATCTCCCATTTTATGTGGAAACTAGAGTTTTGTATTAATATGAAATGCTCTGCCAGAGCAGTGTTCCTCTACATCCCTCACAGTATTGCCAGGGTGATGCTGGTTATTCTTGGGATTTATGTTAAAATATTGGTGTGTAAATTAATGCAATAGTATCCTGTCTAATGCCTAAAAAGATATATTGCATAAAACATATTACAGTATCTGCAAGACTAATTTGACTGCAGCTGAACACCAGCCAGTAGTTACCATAGCATCTCTATCTTTCTCACTAGCACGTCAAAAGAGAATGATTCCCTGAAACAAAACAAACCATAAAACAACATAGTCTATCCTAACCTTTTTTATCTTCATTTTATTTATGTCAGTAGTCTTTCCTGGTTGATCATTACAAATGTCTGACAGATGTTTTTCTTATATAAATTAATGTCTCAACATCCAATTAAACTGAGTGCCAAGGACCAAATACGTAAGTCTTCTCGCAGCAGATAAAGTCAAAATTTGACGTATGTCCAGTATGGTAAAATACCAACATGTGTAGTGAATTCCGGAAACTAGGGGCAATGGTGAGCGTGATGTTTAAATAAACTGAGTGTTTGCAAGGGTGTTGTGGAGGGAAAGGTAGATATTAAACCACTGATTCCTGAAGTTGTGAGCTAAATATGTATGACAAATTGTTATAAGTTTTGTTTTCAGTCTTTTCTACACATTAAACCCTACCTTAGCCATTTAAAATGAATATTTAAACCAAAGATCAATACCAAACATAACCATAACCATAGGAATATTTAAATCTGCCCTAATAAATTTACTTTTGAGTAATTTAGCAGACGCACTTATCCAGAGCAACTTAAATACAGAGACATACCCCAAGGGTAAAGTGCCTTGCTCAAGGACACAACAACATTTGGCACAGCTGGGAATTGAACTGGCAACCTTCCGACTACAAGTCTGACTCACTAACCACTGAGTCATCTGACACCGAAAACACATAAACCCTAAAAATAATACCCAACCTTAACCCCAACCATCCTTGTGCAGAAGCTACAAGTATCTTCCCTGTATGGCTCGTTCCTTCATCTATAGGAGACAAAATAAGAGGAAGGGACAGAAAGAGAGGGGAAAGCAGAGAGAGAGGGAGAAAGTGAGAGAAAGAGAGTGAGAGTAAAAAACACATGCTTAAGAAGGGAGTGAAAAACAAGGAAAGAGAATAAGATGTAAAAACAGAGAAAGTAACCAATCACAGATGAATGGGTACGGCAAGCTGCCAGTGACAAAAAGCCCAATCCAAACAGCTGTCACCCTCACCATCTGAGCTGGATCAGCACACAGTTATTCACAGATGTCAGACGCCCGGCTTTAGTGAGACACACATATGGCACGCATACACACTCTCACAATTCACTCTGAGACATTGACAGACCATACAAAATCACATCACACAAACACACGCCCACTAAAAATATGCCAGACTGTATGGTGACTCTCATTCTGTAACGACGCACCAGTGTTTCTCAACCTGTGGCTCACATGCCACCTCAACACCTTCACTTGTCTATTACATAGTCAAATTATACCTCAACGGACGAAATCTCACCACACCTTTGATACTTACCGAACAGAAACCCTACAACTCTAATGATAAAACGAACCTATTGCATCACACCACCAAAAACCAACGCATAGACCAACTTTAGACAAATTTAATCTGAAAACCGCAGCGAACCATGTCAAGTGCATCTACTGTAGGATGTTTGGTTGGAGGTTGTTTTAATTATTTTGGTCTGATATTACCGTAATGCAATACTCACGTTAGTAATTTAGTGACACCATCGCTCATTCAGCTAGCCATTATGATCGATTAACTCAGCATACAAGTAAACCGCCCCGACTACATATCAGTTATCTAGCTATTAACCACACTGTTTGTCTCCATTCTAGTCTCACGCTTTGTCTTCAATTCTGGTTTCAGAAAAGGTCAAAGTCATATAGCTTGGCTAGACTCCACATGTCCTCGTCTGGGCGCTGTTGGCCTGAGGCTGTCATCACGTGAGACCAGGATGAGCTTGTACTGACACAGACGGACCAGTCATAAACCTTTTTGCTCTGGACACGTCATACAATCTCATAGCTCTAATGTAGAATGGAGCAGAATGCAGCAGAATCCAGTGATGTTTAAATCATAAGATACACAGAGTGATTTGCATTCAGGGACAGTTTGTCATACTATTTGTCTTACTATCATATTGATAGCAAAAAGAAACAGGACAAACTCAAATTAAATTTTAGGAGCATTTGGTCATTGCTGAAATGACATCCTCTTATAAATTGGATAAGTCGCTGTCCATAACAACAAGGTCTGCATACCCATTGGCCTGATGAAAATACTAAATATACACTCAGTGGCCACTTAATTAAGTACACCTGTCCAACTACTTATTAATGCAACATACCTGATCAGCCAATCATGTGGATGATAGACTTAGGCATGTAGATATGGTCACAATCTGCTGAAATCCAAACCAAGCATAAGAGTGGGGAAGAAAGGTGATTTAAGTCACTTTGAATGTGAAATGGTTGTTGTTTGCAGACGGGCTGGTTTGAGTAATTCAGCGTGTGCTGATCTACTGGGATTTTCCCACTGAACCATCTCTACGGTTTACAGAGAATGGTCAGAACAAGAAAAATATCAAGTGAGCGGCAGTTCTCTGGGTGAAAATGCCTTGTTGAGGGCAGAGAACAGCTTAGAATGGCAAGAATGGATCGAGCTGATAGAAAGGCAACAGTAACTCAAATACGTCACTTGTTACAACCAAGGTATGCAAACGAGCATCTCTGAATGCACAACACGTCAAACCTTCAAGCAGATGGGCTATAGCAGCAGAAGACCTCACCGGAAGCCACTCCCATCAGCTAAGAAAAGGAAACTGAGGCTACAATTTGCACTGACATTTTAGGATGTGGGAGATTCGCATCATGAATGTACAAATCTGCTGCAAATGCGTGATGCAATAATGTCAATATGGACCACATTCTCCAATTCAACCTTGAATCTATGCCACAAAGAATTAACGCAGTTCTGAAGGCAAAAGGGGGTCCACCTGGTTCTGCCCACGTGTACCTAAAGAAGTGGCCGCTGAGTGCATAGAGAAGATTACCAAGCAGAATCTTTCTCTCAAGAGAACAGATGGGCACTCCCACGTGAAATAACAATGCAGAGAGGAACATTCCACCCCCACGAAAAAAGTGGGGGAGAGGGGGTCCTGGATTGTTTCATTGACAGTTGTAGATGGTAATTGGGCAAATACCAATTATGCATGATACGGCTCAAAACAAAAACAAAAAATGTCAAAACAATGTGATAAACAATCTTAAGACCTCTAATAATTTCACATTTATATGACTGCAATGTGACTTGACGGTTTGTCCTGCCTTCTCCATTCCCAATCGCCATGCCTGATCAATCTAAATGATTGACTGTCTTTGGAGAAACCAATCAATGTGTAGCAGCCAGAGGCCTCGTACAGAGCAACGCTGAGCTTCAAGTAGCTAGTGATGGTGATGAGAGAGAGAACGCGAGAGAGAGAGAGCGAGAGAGAGCGAGAGAGAGAGAGAGAGAGAGTGAGAGAGAGCGAGAGAGAGAGAGCGAGAGAGAGCGAGAGAGCGAGAGAGAGCGAGAGAGAGCAAGAGAGCGTGAGAGAGCGAGAAAGAGCGAGAGAGCGAGAGAGAGCAAGAGAGAGCAAGAGAGAGCAAGAGAGAGCAAGAGAGAGCGAGAGGAGAGCAGGTGAAACTGAGAACGGAGACAGGAAGAGAAATGCTGAAGTCACGAATGAACAATTAGGAGAGGAAGAAAAGTGATGATGATGCCGAGGTTCTGAAACGCAACATGCAGGTATCTAAACCTGTGCCAGACTAAGCCTTTACTACAGAGTGTTTTTCAACGTCAGACTGATAAATGGACCCGAGCATCTGCCTTCATCAGCAGTGAAAGTTAGTTTTATGGGGGGAGCGAGATCTATAATTCTGGTGGAGGTGAGGCAGCAAAATAAGAGATGGCATCACATGGGGTCTCACAGCTCAATTTTAAATGGATTTTTCTTTCATTTGAGGTGTTGGAAAAAAAGTATGAAACATTGTGGACTTTGCTGCTCAAACACACACACACACACACACACACACACATCATCAATGTAACATCCTTGCAGCGGGACAGGGGCCGTTATAAAAGCCTGTTTGGCTTGTAAAATATTCACGACAGATCTCAAATTCAATCTTGCCCACAAGCTTTCGCCTTTGGAAACCAGGCAAAAGAGAAGATGATGGTGGGAGTTGAGAAAGAGTAAGAAAAAATGGGAATAGAAGCTATTAAAGATGTATGTCTGGCATAAAGCAAAGATCCTGACCTTAACACAAAACATAAGGCATCTGAGAGCAACAAACTGAGAAAAAAATAAATCACAGAAACCACATGGAACTTTATAATGCATCCCTCAAATGTCACTTCAAAGTACGTATTTTGTCTTGTTGCATTTACAAAGGCATTTACGTATTTACCAAGGCATTTACGTATTTACCAAGGCATTTACATATTTACCAAGGCATTTACGTATTTACCAAGGCGTTTACGTATTTACCAAGGCGGTTGCGTATTTACCAAGGCATTTACGTATTTACCAAGGCATTTACGTATTTACCAAGGCATTTACGTATTTACCAAGGCATTTATGTATTAGCCAACACAGGATTCACATATTTGTTTGGTTGTTGTTTAGAATCTATAATTTCCTATTTCAGGATTAGCGGGCATTTTGTCATTTACGTTAAAACCAGAAAGCAATACCAGTGAAAATAATATGATGCAATTATACATTAAGTAAATATCCATATGAAACCCAAAAGTTTTGTTATTGTAGTAACTTCATTTCATAGTTGTGTATTTAGTTTTGGTATAATACACAGTAGGTGCACATCAAATTCATGGCACATGTGTACATACAAATTAGGATAGTTAGTTCTCCAGTCTGTCTTTTGAGGCCTCCAGCTGTTCTAGTTATTTCAACTATCGCCAAACAAGCACACCTACTGTATTGATCTTGTCCTGCTATGATCAAGCACATGATAAGTGAATCATACAGCAATCAACCATTACATTATGACCACTGACAGGTGAAGTGAATGACGCTGATAATCTCATTATTAATATTGGTTTATATTAGGTAGCAAGTGAACATTTTGTTCTCAAAGTTGATGTGTTAGAAGCAGGAAAAATGGGCAAGCGTAAGGATTTGAGCAACTTTGAAAAGAGCCAAATTGGGATGGCAAGATGACTGGGTCAGAGCGTCTCCAAAACCGCAGCTCTTGCGGGGTGTTCCCAATCTGCAGTGGTCAGTTCCTATCAAAAGTGGTCCAAGGAAGGAAAAGCGGTGAACCAGCGACAGGGACATGGGCAGCCAGGGCTCATTGATAGACGTGGGTAGGGAAGGCTGACCCGTTTGGTCTTATCCAACAGATGAGCTACTGTAGTTCAAATTGCTGAAAAAGTGAATGCTGGTTACAGAAAGGTGTCAGAACACACAGTGCATTGCAGTTTGTTGAGTATGGGGCTGCATACTGCAGACATGCTGACTCCTGTCCATTGCTGAAATTGCATCAGAATTTGATCTCGGAGCAATGGAATGAGGTGGCCTGGTCTGATGAATAACGTTTTTTTTACAGCACGTGGATGGCCAGGAGCGTGTGTGTCACTTACCTGGGGAACACATGGCACCAGGATGCGTTATGAGAAGAAGGCAAGCCGGCATAGGCAGTGCTTTGATGCTTTGGGCAATGTTCTGCTGAGTAACCTTGGGTCCTGCCATTCATGTGGATGTTAATTTGACACGTACCAGTTACCTAAGCATTGATGCAGACCATGTACACCCTTTCATGGAAACGGTATTCCCTGATTGCATTGGCCTCTTTCAGTAGGATAATGCGCCCTGCCACAAAGCAGAAATGGTATAGGAATGGTTTGAGGAACACAACAACAAGTTTAAAGTGTTGACTTGGCCTCCAAATTTCTCATATCTCAATCCAATCGAGCATCTGTGGGATGTGCTGGACAAACAAGTCTGATCCATGGAGGCCCCACCTCACAATATACAGGACTTAAGGATCTGCTGCTAACGTCTTAGTGCCAGATACCACAGCTCACCTTCAGAGGTCTAGTGGAGTCCATGCCTCGATTGGTCAGGGCTGTTTTGGTGGCAAACAGGGGACCTACACAATATTAGACAGGTCGTCATAATGTTACGGCTGAGAATGTGTTCATTTTGCCTCAAAATAATTGTGTGGAACTGTTTTGAGTCCCAGGGCAGAAGCTTAACAAACAAGGGGCTTGAAAAAAAGCCACTCCTATAAACTCAGAACATTAACTAAACTGCAGGTCATGCAAATATTAGGTTATAGTCAAGAAATAGTAGACAGATATAAACATACCAAATAATTGAACAGTTCATAATGTATGAATAATTTTGTCTAATTCACAAGTTTCTTGGATTTATATATTCTCAGAAAGGAGTATATTTCAGGAACGGAATCCTGTTTCATCTCATTATTTCCAGAATCGAACTTTAATCCCCAAGTCCCAAGGTTTGATGAAAACACTGTAGAGGAAGATAACGAGTTCAATAATGGGAATCGCATGTACACCTTGAGTGACACACATTAATAGTGCAAGCTGCTGAGTCACTGCATTAACGCTTCTAGAGCTAAGGGGTAAAGTCCTCCTGGCACTTCGTTGATATTCCTTCCTGCCTCTGGAAGGGTCATATTTTGGGTCATACTTTGACCTACAGTATAGTGAGGTGCCTTGTGGTTTTTGGATTCAGAAGACTCTTGGCTACAAGATGAATAAAAAGAATACAACATTTTGAGACTTTGATTTTCAAGCATGATGTCATATAGAGCCAAAAGATTAAAAAAACATAAGTTAATTTTTTTGTTCATTATTGTGAAATACATGTAAGCCCTGAAGAATTACTCTTGAATATTCATATTGGCATGCCCCCGGGTCTTGAGAACCAGTGTAGTATGTAAATACAACACTGTCTGTTCTTATTTTCACAATTTTGTTTTAAAAAAAAGCTGTTTCAGTGCAGGGTGATGTCCTAAATCCTTGCAGAAATGTTATTTCCACTTTTTTCTATTTTACAGATAGATTTTCTTATCTGTAAAGTTTTAGTAAGTTAAAATATAGTACCAACAATGACCCAACATTGAGGCGCGATATGTACGGTTCGTGAGATACAATGCTTTGATGCTCTCAAGTGTCAATCTTGTTTGAAGGGTTTAAACCATCATTGTGTCTGCCGTGTGGAATGCCAAGGATATGCTCATTAAGATACCACTAAACAAGAATGACAATGACTGAAAGACAATGGTGGAGTGAGAAGATATAAATGGTGGAGATTATTCCCTTTGTTATTCCCTTTGTCATTATAAATATGTGTTGGTTATTGTCGAGTCTAATCTTATTTTTAAGGGCACACACAATTATCGCAGTATATCACAAAGTCAGTTAAACTTCAGGGATATCATTCTATCCAGGTAGGAAGCATAAGCGATTGTGAATTAATGTCACCTGTTTTGTTGCAAATGAAAGTGACAACAGGTGCACTGGAATGGCAACAGCAAGACAAGACGACCCACGAAAAGGGAATGGTTTTGCAGGTGGTGGCCACAGACAATTGCATTCTCCTTATCCTTCCTGACTGATCGCATTTTCCTAGTGTTCTTGTCACTACTGGTAGCATGAGGCTGTACCTGCAGCCAATTCAGATTGCACAGGTATTCAGCTCCACCAAGATGGCACATCCATACCTAATATTGCATGAGGGTTTGCTGTGTCTCCTAGTACAGTCTCAAGAGCATGGAGGAGATACCAGGAGAGAAACCGTTACACGAAGAGACATTCACAGTGCCGTAAAAGGGCATCATCCCAGCAGCAGGACCGGTACCTGCTCCTTTGTGTGAGGAGGAACAGGAGGTGCACTGCCAGAGCCCTACAAAAGACCTCCAGCAGGCTATTGGTGTGCATGTCTCTGACCAAACTGTCAGAAACAGACTCCATGAGGGTGGCATGAGGGCTCTACATCCTCTGATGGGACCTGTGCTCACAGCTCAGCACAGTGCAGCTTGATTGACATTCACCAGAGAACACCACAAATGAGAGCAGGTTCACACTGAGCACGTGACAGATGTGAAAGAGTCTGGAGACACAGTGATTAACACTATCCTGGCTGCAGCATCATCCAGCATGACCAGTTTGGTGGTGGGTCAGTGAAGGTCTCAGCAAGCATTCCCTTGGAGGGTCGCACAGAGCTCAACGTGCTAGCCAACAGTACCCTGACTGCTGTTAGGCACCGGGATGAAATCCTCAGACCCATCATCCGACTGGTGCAGTGGGCCCTGGTTTCCTCCTGGTGCAGGACAATGCCCTGTCTCATGTGGCCAGAGTGTGTAGGCAGTTCCTGGATGATGAAGGCATTGATGCCATTGACTGGCCCTCACATTCCCCAGACATGAATCCAATTGAGAACATCTGGAACATTATATATCGGTGCACCCGACACCATCAAGCAGAGCAACAGACTGTCCAGGAGCTCAGGATGCCCTGATCTAAGTCTGGGAGGAGATCCCCCAGGACACCATCCACTGCCTCATCAGTTGTAGGCACGTGGGGGCCATTCACACTACTGTGTCACATTATGAGTTGCAGTGATGAAAAATGTTGGAACAGCCAGTGATTTCAACAGTTTTTTTTATTTTCAGTAAGAGTTTCAATCAGCCCTCAATCGGTTACTGATTTTAGTTTCTATTAACCTTTTTCATAGGTGGAAATTCCACAGGGGACGGTGTCCCCCCCAATTATTCACTGTATTCATGACTATGTAATTTAAATAATGTTAATAAAACACAATGAAAGCAATTGTGTTGATTATAGACACTATAGCACATTTTTAAGTTGTAATAAATTGCCACCCCCCCGGCCCTTTACCTCACAATGGTTTGATCCACTGCCTGCCCTTCCAGTCTTTAGTAGCTGCACATGATACAGGTACCGTTATTGTTTCCGTCCGCCCCTGACTGATAAGGAACAATGCTATAACTATTAATACTAGTAGAATTAAAATGATTGAAAGATTTGAACAAGTTGGGACAATCGTTCATTTACCTACTTATCAATCATCCAGTAGTGGTAATTATGTGTTACATTGGGCAGCTTTAAATTTAAACACCAGCTCTAACCGTAATCCTATCCTCCTAACCCAAATCTCAACCTTAATACCTAAACTTACCTAGTATATCTGTTCTCTGTTGTATGTAACCTTTCTAAATGTTTCCGATGCATTTCAAACCATTTTTTTATATTAATACAAATCATAAAAAAATCTAAATGTTAAATACTTTCTTAGCTCCAATTAAAAAGGGATTAATTAGTGGCTGGTCATACAAAGTTTTTCTTTTTTAGGTTCCAGGAAGTGTTCTCAGTCAAATTAAGCGATCGGACCGTGTCTGTTTAGTGATTCTGAAATCCTGGAACAGTCCCAGTTGATTTCACAGGCTAATCGTCCATTTTGTGGCACATTAAATAACAACCTTGACAGCTCTTGGAGAAAGGCTCCCAGAGGATGTCAAAAACATACAGCACAGTTTGAAACCACCCATGAAGTAGGTGGCATCTTCACACACGTGTTTGCTCTGTCTCAGCAAACGATGTCCGCAAAAGTGATTTGGATCGAGCTGCTGCAAGATAGACGGGCATGGAAGGAAGAGAAAGGGGCGTGGTATCTGTCAATAATTTTTGTGATTAGAGAGTTGAACCCAGAGTGGTCCCCGTGACACAAACACTGAGCATCTTTTCACATCTGAGCAGTAGCAGAACAAGGACATAGACAAGTGCAACTGGAGGATTGTGACGCAAGATGCCTAGCGCTTCACGCACATACAGTAAACACACACACAAACACACACACACAGGAAATAGGCCTGGCAGGACATAAAACAGAATCCAATCACCTCAGCCCCAGTGAGAGTGTGGAGCGACAGCCATTGCACATACAAATCACACAGATGGGGCGGGGGAGGGAGAGACCAGAAATTATTTTATAGGTAGAAGTGTATGCGTCACAATCCGAAAAGTTTGGCGAACATCCAGCTGCAGCTACTATTCTGACAGGAAATGTAATGCGGAAAGGCACCAAGCAAAGTGTTTAGTCATATTAATTTCAAAACACGCACCTTATCAGAGTTCTCTCCTTTTTGACCCAATTCCCTCTTGCGCTGAAAACTCACTTATTCGCTTTCAATCTATTTTTATGTTAGATTGTGCTCAATTACATTCACGTCAAGTAAACTGAAATAGAAGAAAATAAAGTCATTCGTAATTGAAGTAAGTAACGAGCTGTTCCAGAATTGCTAGTGAATCTTCTCCCAATTGGCTCAGATACTGAATTGTGACTGTTTGTTTTTCTTTGTCCCCGCTGCCTATACTTTCCTCGGGAAACTGGGACAGAGGGCATTTGTGTATGCTGGCTTGTCTCACTTGTTTGTTTCAAGGGCGTTCGATCTCACTCTGCTGGCATGGAGGTTAGGCACACATCTTGTTGGCAGTTCCGGTTGAGGACACAGTGTACATTGGGTACAGGGAACAAAAGTGGAAAGAGAAAGCAAGAGCAATGCTTGGTGAGTTGTGAGTAAACTCGGATTTTGAGGGGAACGAAATCTGTTTTTTCCACACACTTGCCCACACAGTCAAATCCCTCTGTATTTATCTGAAAATCTGCTGTTCAGGAAAGTTTTCTGAGACTTCATTTTTAGGTGGGCAGGATTAAGTTAGGCCTTAAGGTTGAGGTCATCTGAAACCTTTCAACCAACGTTGCACTTGGGAGAAAAGTCTTGGCTTCTGAGAGAAGACCTTTTTCATGCCCATGTAGGCTCAGCATTTCATTTAGCGTAGATGTACTGTACTTTATTTCACCAGGTGGGCCGATTGAGAAAATAATGTAATTTGCAATGGGGAAAGCTCAATGGCGCTAGAGTACATAAGGGTAAACATGAAGTACAAAAACAAAATACAGAGTACAGGTACTCCATCGATAAGATAGGTAGTATATGTTCAGTTTTTTGAAAATTGGGTCCAAATTAGTGAGGTAGATCAGTTGGTATGGCAGGGCAATAACAATGGAGTAGGCAACACTTGAGCATAACTGTGCAAATGATATTGTGCAAATAACATACCAAATAACTGACTGTACAAATGAATATGTGCAAAACACACAATGGGGCATGACTAAGACACCGGGGTCTAAATGGGCAAAAATAGTGTGCAAATGAGGGGGGAGAGTCAGCATGTACTGTACAGTGGTCGAACAGTAGCTCTGACAGTCACTCTTTAAAAGCAGGGTTACACTTTATTTGGAGAGTCTGAAAATCCATCTGTAGTTGCTCTACAGATAGTTTGTTAAAGCAGTGAGGGAGACGGTGATCTCATGTTTCAGAGACATTTGTCGTTCAATCCAGTCATTAGCAGCTGAGAACTGGAAGGACTGGTGGCCAAAGGAGGTAAGGGCTTTGGGGCTGACCAGAGAGATGTACCTGCTTGAGGGCAGGCTGCAGGCGGTTGAGGCAATGCTGAGAAATTAATTTAAATATGGTGGGGTTTTGTGTAGTAAGGACTTGTAAACAGTGTTGAGTAAAGTAGCTTGTACAGTTACACTCTAGTTACTTGCTGAGTTCACAAGTTTTGGGAAGTCCCTGATTAAGACAAAATGATCAGGTAAATGGAGTTCATATCTTACAGGTGACCATGATTAATATTTTCTTTACTCTTTCAATTTGTTTTATAAGTTACTTTTAGGATATGAACTCCATTTACCTGATCATTTTGTTTTACTTAGGGACTTCCCAAAAATTGTGAACTCAACATGTAACTGGAATGTAACTGGAATGTAACTGAAAAGTAGCTTTACCCAACACTGCTTGTAAATAAGTAGATACCAGTTAGTCAGGTGGTGAGTGTGTAACGTGGGCCGGCCAACTAGTGCATAGAGGTCATAGAGAGCAAAATAATATGGCCAAGTAGGTCATGGTATAAGGAAAATACATTTCACTGTACTGACCTAAACGTAAATAATAAAAAAGAAAATACTTAAGGGCCCCCAAACAGTACACTGGTAGAAAGCTGTGCATCTCGGGGCCAGTGCGCCACTGTAACCTGGAGTTAATTCCCATATTAAACCACATCGCTCCATACCAAGAGTCCCTGAATAGTCTGTCCAAACTGGCTCAGTACCCTTTTAGTCAAGCAAAAGGTACTTGTCATGATGAATTCTAGAAGCTTCCTGAGGCGGGTCGGACACCTTCCAGGTAAATATGGTCATTAGCCAAAGAAGCAATCTCTTCTGAGGATGTCTGAACCTTTCTATCAGCACATTTGGCAAGCCTTATGTATTCTCTATGTATTGTAGATTGTACTGCTATGAATGACAGTGGTGCTCTTTTAAACCGACCCAAACTATGACAACCTGTGAGAGGGGACAGGTTAGCAAGGATGCTAACATATGCCCGTAAGTCCTGTGGCCCCATCACTTCCAGCCTCCCCCGTTCAGCTAACCAAAACAGAAAGTTTGAAAAAATGTTTGTGAGACATGACATATTTGTCAGAAAAAATGACACGGTCTAGGAAAAGACTGTCACGGTTTGACATGCCAGTTTCACGGCAGGAATGACTCAAAGCTAATTCCGTAGCTTCTGTAAGAGTTAAGTCGGAGGACAGTGACGTACAGTAAACAAATGTGATTGGGATGGTTGCCCTCCAACAAAGTTTTGTAAAATGTACAGAATACCTCAGGTGTAAATAGACTCAATATTTGCCAGGGCAACAGTAAATTTATGTACATTTGCAGGACCAATTCCAAATTAATTCCACCCAAGTCCTTTAGTCTGGCCTTCCCTGTTCAAAAAGTATTCAAATTAATTTAATAAACAACCCTAAAGCTCAACCTTGGAAAGAAGTTAGTTGTCACCTACAATCTCTAATTTCCCTAGACTGCTTGCCCACCACACACAACCCAAAGAAATGACGGGAATTGAAGTGTTTCATTCATTCCATACTTCTATCTTTGTCTCTGGCCATTCCTCACTTCCTTGGCAACAGGACAGGTTGGGGGCTGGTGAACCTGTCACTACACCATCCTGGCTCCTCCTTCTGCTCCAAGCAGCAGCTCTGGGGATGGACAGAAGGGCCTCCATGGAACGGTCCGGAAAAACAGTGAGAATGAATGATGTGTCTGGAGCTGAGCTGGGCTGACCGTGTGACTGTAACTGTCACTCCACGACACTTTGCAGAGGAACACGGTGTGCTCGCGGTACCTCAGGAGAACGTGATTGGACAGCGATCAGTAACACTGTTCCCGGAGAGCCGCAGGGTAGGCAGAATATTTATTTCACTGACCTGGAACAATGTGTGTGAAGTTTGTAAGTTTGGCTCTTTTCAGAGGAATTATGCATTATACTATTCCAGTCAAAAGAACAAATATTTTGATTGATATCCTTAATTAAAAACAGTGATGCCAGATGCACAAGCATTGATCCATTAACTAAAAACTAGAAAGATGTCACTGGAAGACTCTCAGTTGATATATGGAGCTTAATACCAGTTAGATTGTGTGTGACTGTATGGAAGTGGGTGCTACACATTGGTGGTGGATGAAGTGGACATTCCCCATCATTATATAAATCAATTTCGGTCTTTGTGCTATATAAGTCCAATTAATTATTAATAATTATTAATGCAGATTTAAACCTATTAAAATGACCTATTAAAATGAGCTTCAGACAATGAGAAATGTCCAAGCAAACAGATATTTTTCGTTTGAAACGAAATGCTAGCACCTGTACTAATAGTGAATGAATCGTGTCAGAATAGAATCGATAAAATTGTTAGAAATTGTATTGTTTGACTGCCAAGGTGGGACAAGCACAATGTTGTCTTCAAATGGAAGCAGCCATGAAACAATTTAGTTGTTGGGTTGAAACTTGGTGAGTAGAGGGAGGCTACCTGGTGGGGGCATGGTTCTAACGTGTCCATCTGTAACATTCAATCATCATTACACCTTGCAATCAATTACCTGTTCTTTTCTTTTCCCCAATTTTCCTCCCTTCCCAACTCCTCTAATCCTGCCTTGTCAGCAGCTCCGCAACTCCCTGGACAAATCTGTGGGATGGAAAAGGGTGCGCAAAGGGTTTATCCAACCACATGTCGCCTAGCCTCCGATTATTTTCACACTATGAATCCAAGACTGAAGCCTTCAGTCAGATCATGCACGGGATGATTACGTTCACCAACTATACTTCCGCGATTGTTTTCACAGGTGCCTGATCTGGAAATAAGGAGGCGCTGGAAAGCGACGTGTCAGGATAGATAATCTGATTTATCTAACCCAAATCCCTGGCAAATCTGTGCCAATTTTGCGATGCCTCGTGAAGGAGGCCCGGGGAAATTCAGATAACCCATAGTCAGGCTCGAACACGTGACTATCATAACGTAGGCTGTCGTGCAATGCAGCCCGCAACGCCACAGGGATCCCTCAACTATCTGTTCTTCACATGTTTTTCATCATAACGTCTTTCGTGCTTGGTTTGCATGGACTTGGTGGTTGCACGGTTTCTCCAGAGCTGCTGAACCAAGTGAGTGGAGCTCATAATAATCCTTCTGTATTCACTGAGTCATTAGTATTAAGATGTACGAGTCTCAACATGAAATCCATCGTGACTCTCTGGTCTATGAAAGTAATTAATCATTTGGGAACCCCCCATCACAAAACCTGAAATAATTGATCAGCAAGTGCATCTAAAACAAGGGATCTCAAGGTCGGTTAATACTACATCTCTCATGTCTCACCAGGAACAGGGTTTTGGACCCGTCCAAAGTGTGGAGGCTAAACTGAGCCCTGCGGTCTGGGTCTGGTTCTCCTTCACTGCACACACATCAGCCCTGGTCTTTTCCAGCAGCTTATGTTCTCACATCTACCCCCCTGTATACACAATGCAGTGAAGGAGTTTGAGGTAACTGGATTTTTACTGTTAAATGCATATTGGAACCCACGCGATGATTCAAGAATGAGAAAGATGCCCCTATGCCCTTTGTTGCCGTGGTTACTAATGTGGTGGGCAGAGAGATGCAAGGGGGGCACTTTGGAACAGCTTGGCATAGCCTGGAAAAACTGGCATAGCCAGGTCTAAGGGATAAGTACTGGTCATTTGTGGTCTATAAAACAATTTCATGGGTGGAATGCTTCCAAAACTAAAGTTAATTTGTGTCTTGACACCAAAAAGCTGATTAGAGCAGTCTGTCAATCGACAGGAGCTTTGTTCATGTTTGGCATGCATGCTAAAAGACTGTTAACAGTCTCCCAAACAATGCATTCTCAAGGCAAGATGTGGCTAACCAAACCTAATAGATATTCCGCCTCATTACGTAGGCAGACTTACGATACGGCCAGTCAAAATGTGAGTTTTTTACGTATTGAATCTCTGTTCTACCAAAACACTTCCAAGAATAGACCAATCGTTTACAATTTAAAGTACTTGGATAATGTTTAGTTCAGTGATAATATGCTAGGTTAGTGAGGTTATGGTTAGGGTAAGGTGAGGTTAAGGTTAGGGTAAGGTGGTAAACTGATTTTTTTTACGTTTCTTAATATTTTATATATATATATTGTATATATCGTCATGAGAACAGCCTGTCCTAAAATGGAAGGATCACAGTGTCTAAAACTTTACCCCATGTTGAGGGAATAATATTTACTTCCTTTGTTAATTCAGCCATAAGGAGACACCCATATAATCATGTTCCCATTCACACTGCATAGGATATTATTACACTCCATACAGGCAGAGCAATTGAGTGGCCTGCAGATTGGTGTTCTGACACCTCAGAGATAATGGAACCTATTATCATGGCAGATTATTCAACAGAGGAAGGAAACAAGAGAAAAATAGGGAAGTATGGCTGGAGAGCGAGGCTAGATTATATAAAACAAATCATTTAAATGTGATAGGTATAGTTATCAGTGGAATAGTCATACCAACCAAATTAATGTAAATGACGATGTGCAAAAGTATAAGGCTACATGAATCAAATGTTGCCCTCGGTACCCTCCAGCCAATCAGAAGGATCCATCCACACACTGTGTGTGAGGGAGGCAGGAAATGTGCAGCATAATCCACAGGCTTCGCCGTGTTTACAATTCCTGCTTCATTATATTCCATATGCATCACCACATTTACCCGGGACCTAATTTACACAGAGAAATGGAAAACATTAGGGTAAATGTTTTTATTTTTTTTCATTTTATTTTTTGGCTGCTAGGATTCAGAATGGTTATTATTGAGCAATAAGCTACTGCGCTAAATTGCCCAGCTACTACAGAGGCCCTGGAGATGGAAGTCAGGCAGTGAGTCGTTTCTAAATCCAGTTACTGGACGCAGCAAGGGGGAAGCAGCAGTGTCCTTGAAACCCCTAAACCAGAGGAAGGGGTTCGATTGCCCTTGAGAATGAATACCTGAGGGAAAATATTGGATAATATCTGCAGGAATTGGTAATGTCATTGGGTGCGTTTTTTACGAATTTGCCATACAGATCCACTTCAGTGGCATTCCCATTAAGGAATCCAAAGGCATCATTCTCCGGCATGCATTCCCTTGAAGGCATATCAGTTACCTACATACATCTGTGTCACATCATCAACCATCCATTATGACTCGGAGCCTGCTCTACTGAGCAGTACAGCATCATGCTGGAGAGATCCTGCCCTCTTTTACAGGGAGAAAATAAGTGCTTGGAAGTCTTTTACTATCACTGTGCATTTGGATCCTTGGGGGCGATAAAAGAGGCTTCCGCAGTTTTGAATCACTCAACTCGAAGCTCTGGTGATCCAGGAAATCGCTCAACTCTTCCGATCAGAATCTCAAGTCCCCCCCATGCATGAGATCATCAAGTTGGCAAACTCGCTGCAATGACAGCGCTTCCATCAAAACCCCTCCTCCAACACCTCCCCGCTTGGCTGTTAAGGAGATAAGCCGCTCGAGTGACGATAGCATAAGTAGGGGGTCTGGAGTTCTACATCTACTGTAGCTATCACAGCTATTCTTCCCATTTTATTAAATGTTATTTTACTGTTACTTAACCAGGTAAGGCAATTGAGAACAGATTCAAATGTACAAAGACAAGGTAGCCAAAGTCATGGCATTGCAGAAGGACACAGTAGCTCACGGCACAGCTCAGGAGAGAGCAGACGTGGTCTGTGTTTCATGACAGTGAAATCAAGTGACAATCAAGTCGAGCCCAACGTGAAGAGTGCCGTTACTGACAAGCCAGTACTGGCGTTGCGGCGCACACTGTGAACTTACAAGCCGATCTACTGTAGCCATAAATGAGCGAATGAATGCCATGGAGGAGATGCATTGTCGAAATTGTGCAAATTGGTTTGCATTAACCAGATTTTAGAGAACGTATGGTCCAGATCGTCATGTGAAAAATGCAGACACTAATGCCAAGTAAGGCAGATTGAGTGCCTTCTGATGGCGAGGGATTTAAGAGGAAGTCAGTGGATTTCGGATGACGAGAAGCCTTGAGAAAAGAGAGCAGATATGAAGGGCATATTCAGCAGATGTCTCCATGACCAGCTGCTAGCTCAGCAATGTCTACAATGACACACAGAACACTCAGAGCTCAAACAGTTAACACCACAAAGTCAAGCACACACACAGACACACACAGACACTCAATCACACACACACACGCACGCTGACACACTAAAGCACACAGACATACACAGTGGTCCACTCAAAATCTCCATCTATTATGGACAGTCTGTGGATGGAAACACTGCTGCTGTTGCAGTCTGCTTGTCTGCACGCTGCACCCTCTGTTCCCATGACAACAACACAGCAAGCAAGCAAGCAAGCAAGGTCACTTTCCCCCAGCAGCTGATGTACATAGTGACGCCACGGGAACAGCACGGGGGAGGCGGGGGGGAGTCAAGGAGGTGACAGGACATTTGATAAAGTGTGATTAAAGAATAAACACACATGAAACCGTAACTTCCATGTGGGATGGTGACAGCATGTGTGTGTGTGACTATTTGTCACTAAGATAGATGGTCCATAAATGTGTTGATAAAAGCGGTGAGAGTAGACCATCCGCTGTGTCTTTGGCCTTCACACATCTGGTTGTGTTCTGAGTGAGGGTGCGAAAATGTCAGGGGTTCCAACACATCCCAAAGACAAACAAACTCACTGAACTTCCTAGCATGACCCCTGAATGTCCTCTGCAGCAGCCATGTCGACCAATAGAATTACACTTCCCTCTTGTGCCCCAATGCATCATGGTATCTTGAGCCCTCAAATGCATTTCACAGAGTGTGCTAGCTAGAAACGACGCTGTGACTGTTTCAGCCACCTCCTTTTTCTTTGCTATGTCATCCATGCTGAGTTACAACCGTTTATTAGAATGGCACATTATCAATGTAACATGACACTTTCACAGTTGTCTACCTGTGCAATTCTAGACAAATTTTATTCCATGAATATTGTCAATGATCAGGTGATTCGATTCAATGAAGGGATGCTAATTATAGCTGATTGGTATATTCAATGTGACATCCTTGCATACAATTCTTGAAAGAGGAGCTGAAGGTAAAACCCTTGAAGGATGCTAGAAGACATTTCAATCCATCAGCAGGGATGCACTGTATTTTGGTAATGACGTTCCCAAGACCCAATCCCTAAACAGTCTGTCCGCCCCCTCATTTCAAGGAAACTGTAAATTTTTCCAGCTGCAAAGCCTTCTCTCCACTCCTCTAAATCTCTCTCTATATAGAGAGATCGAGCAACATTTTGTTGTAAAAATAAATAATGAAAAATAGAGATAATGAAAGAGGAAAAAGCTTAAGAAAAACAGAAATACAGATGGATACAAAGAGATTACATGCTAAACAGATAAATGATTAAAAGATAGATAGATAGATAGATAGATAGATAGATAGATAGATAGATAGATAGATAGATAGATAGATAGATAGATAGATAGATAGATAGATAGATAGATAGATAGATAGATAGATAGATAGATAGATAGATAGATAGATAGATAGATTAGTTTAGCCTCTGCAATGTGACGTGTGCTAGGGGTGCTACACTGTGCTGTGTTATCGAGGATGATGAGGAGTGGACTTCACCTCTGCCTGAACTGCTTGGAGAACAGAAGCCTCCACTAATCGAAATGACACCTGGAGAGCTGTGCCCATCTGCACCACAACATCCACCAAAACCACACTGAGGAGGAGAGCCAGCGCCACCGCAAGGCAGGAAGACGAGAATGAGCGTACAGGGGTAAGATGGTGTTAAAGGCCAACAGCAAGAGGAAAAGTACCAGAGAGAGGGAGTGAGAGAAGACACACAAATATACAAATAATGGTGAAGCTCACTGAGAGGCAGTTATCAAATCCAATATAGACAGGCATCTCCTTGAGAATGTGTGCCTTGAACATTCTTGGCACTGAGGTCTTATAACGAAACTCACAAATTCATTTCCATAATTGTGATATAAAAAGCACTAACTACTCTTAATTAAAATCCACCCCCCCAAAAAAAACAGAACAGGTCAACGCATGATCACGATCATTAATTCCGTATCTGACGAGTCAGGCCATTAAGGCAGATTGAGCAAACTTATTAGCATAGCAAATTTCGTTGAGGTGGTTTTTGCTCTGCTTGACAGGAAACAGCAGGTGGAAATGGGACTAATTGAGACACATCAGGATAGAATCTTGATGTTGCTGTTGCCGCCTGGTAGAGCAACTCTCAGCTCGTTAGCCGTTGGCCAGGAAAGTTAAATTGTGCTGTAGATGATCAGATAATGGTCATAGTGTCAGTATCTGCACTGTCAAATTAGTCCGTCATCATGGTAGTATATTTATATGATGTACATTTTTCGTCAACAAAATACCAGGGAGAGGAGTTTTTGCATGTTCTGCATACTGTCGTATTTTCTGATTAATGTGTTCCATTCATTTTGTGTGGAGAATACAGTGAAAGCATTTGATATTCAACACAAAAAACAACAAGTGAAATTATTTAAGTTGCAGAATTTGGTTGGTTTGTGTTTTGGAAATGCAGATGCAGAACTAAAACCAAAATGTCTGGGAGTTTCGCTTGCCCAGATACATTCGCCACAGTTTCTCTAAAGGGCAGGAGGGCCATCACTAACAAACAACCAACGCACTCTACATTTTACCTGATTGCTTAACGACCTTCTGTCCCTTTATTTGTCAGAACCGTGTTTTCTAGAAGAATCTAGCTTCAGGTAGGGCTGCAGATGTTCTTTCAGTGGATTCTCATTTCCATGTTTTTCCATGACGTAACACACTCTTGGCAGTGACAGATATGATGCTAACAACGCCTCAGTCCGGTGCTAGCATTTGGTCTAGTGGTCTAAGCTACCCACTCCAGACCACACATGTTACTCGGCCACCGGGGTTCGACCACCGACTCAGCTGACTGTGCTCTCTGTCTCCCTGCTTCTCAGTATCATGTCAATAAAAAAGAACGAAAAATACAACAAAAAATATTTAAAAGAAAAAAAAATCCCTGACATTCTTTAGTATCGTTCTGTGTTTTTGACTGCCGTAACAACCCGTTTACAGCACAGTTACCACCATAATCAAGTGAGCCTGTTCCACTGGCAGCCGTACAGGCTCAAGCCATAAAAAAAAATGCTCCGCCATGTTATACGGATAAGCTGGTATGCCTTGGATAATGGACATTTATTTTTGCTCTTCACACTTTCCTCTTTTCATCATTCTAGTACATGTTAATCTTTGTCTCATCTGTCCACAATACTTTATTCCAGAACTGTTGGAGGACGTTTAGCCTGTTCCTCAGGCTTATCAGTGGTTTGCATCTTGTAGTGTACCCTCTGTAGTCCTGCTTGTGTACACAGTAAAAATGGCTGTGTTAAATCAACACCCAAAGTGTTAAATTAACACTCTTCAGTGTGTATATAGGTCCATTTGGTAGTAGTCTTCTACATATGGACGATATGGTAGACATGGTAGACACATCTACACCTGCATCCAGGAGAGTGTTTTGATCTGTTGGGCTGTTGTCAGGGTTTTTTGTCACCATACAGAGTATTCTCCGTTCATCCTCTACAGTGGTCTTTTTCGTTCTACCGGGTCTTTAGGAATACTTGAGTTCAGAAGTAGTTTATTTCTCGTTAATGATAAACCAAACTGTTGACTTGGGCATGCCCAGAGTTTTTGCAATGTTCCTGATTGGTTGATGTTCATTTTTTAGCCTTATTACTGACAGCTTCATTTGCATCGAAGATGGGTGCAGTACCGGCCTGGCAGAGCATCACCAGGGAAGACACCCAACATCTATATAATATTGTTTTATTTTACATCATGTTGAACAGTCCAAAGATTATTGGTGCCTGAAAATGGGGGAACCATGTACAAAAGGTGCTGTTCTGTATCAAAATACCCTCAAATTAAAGCTGGCAGTCTGCACTTCATCCTCACTGTCATGTCATTAAACTTTTAATTTCAAATTAGCGGAGTACAGAACCAAAACAACAAGTAATGCTCACTGTCCAATGAATTATGGTACTCACACTATTTCTTGACAACTTTGTCTTGTTATAATGAAATACACCGATTACAAGCACATTTGTTCGGTGATAACGTAAGGTCATGTTGTGAAACCCCCGCAAATGTACTCACTAAACAGGTATTTATAATAAATAATTTTATCTGACAGTGTGAATTTTGACACGAATCCTATTTCCATCTCCTAACCTTTAACCTAGAACAGAACAATAGTTTCATGAGGTTAGTAAACTTTGGGAACACTGGGCTCCAAACTCCACAGGGTGTTCAGGTCCTTTATCAGTCCAAAGTTGGTCCCAGCTGGTCTGACATGGAAAAAACAGAAGTCTAGTGCTCTTCTCATTAGGATGGCTAGAATGGAAAACATCCTGTGACCCGGCAACTAACAGATGGATTCTGTACAATCAAGTCGTAATGAAAACGAGCTTTTCAGGAGCCAAAAGAGCGAAAGGAAATTTGCATGGACAGAAGTCACATCAAATTAGTAGAAGAGGGCTGGCCAGAACTCACAGTGAGTTTGCTATTTTCTAGGATTACTTGTTAGCATTTAAGACAAGCCAATCTCATTCCATGGCTGTCACAATACCAAAAAAATATCTACAATATGACTGAAATTTGAATATACGTTTCTGGTTCTGTGAAATACAAAGCTTCATTATTCTCCAGAGTGAAGATACAGAAGATCAGAAAGAGGACGTCTTCTTTCATTATGGAAATGTGGCAGTCTGTTGGCATAAATATATTGTGGTGCGTCAATCAGAAAACTCAGGAAAACACATTTATTTCAGAAGTCAGCTTTGTGTGGACCTGGCTTAACAAGGAGAGAGGATAGCCCTTGTGTCAAATCTGATATGGGTGAAAGAGATAGCACAGGCTAATATATGTAGCATATCACTAGACTTATTTATCAAGACGTGCTTTTCCTTCAACAGTGGGACAAAAGTAGGTGTCGCTGGGAAATATGTGCTGTTGGGCATTTGTTGAAACATGTTAATCAACTTTGTCATGGGTACAACAGTGCGCACACACACACAGACGCACACAAAATAATTCACAAAGACAGGGAGCTCTACTTTCTGAACACTACTAAGCCAGTATCATGCAATATCATGGTTGGAACATTTCTCCAAATGAACGAGAATGCATTGTGTTGACGTACATTATGGCTACCCATTAGCCTCTCCCTAGCGGCAGACCTAAACCCTGACAATCAGACTTGGGTGGAATATGACATTGATTATGGCATTGTAATGCTGCTTTGTTAAAGCATAGTAATGATATTTAAATGAATTGATTGCAGCATTACGGTATATAGGCATGGTGATTTTGGTGAGAGTGGGCGAGCCGGGTCTGAATGGGCGTGGCATGGATGAGGATGGGCGTGGCATGGATGAGGGTGCCCGTGGTTATGAGTGTGTCATGGTGTGAGGTAATAAAGACGTGACGATCCACACTTCACTGACAGAACACGGAACTTAAAAGAAAAAAATTATAGAAACGCAACAACATAAAAGACACTTTCAGAGAGAGACGAAATTAAAGGAAGCAGCAAAACTGCAACTGGTAACCCACAAACCGCTTTGAGAAAGTTCCGTTTGAAGTGGTTTGCTTTGGAGTGTTTTCATTTTTTTGTTCGTGTGTTGTCAATTGTTTGTGCTCTGCCTAACGGTCCCTGAGGCTAAAGGAAAAACACAACACACCTTCAAAGTTCAATCTACTGAACCCTGATCGATTGTTTTGTCTTTTTTCCCTTCAATTTGCCTGCCTGTCCTCGATCAGAAGAAAGTCACCTAAATTAACTTTAACTAGTGTTCCTGAACAGTCTCTTTATACTCAATAATAGGTTGTTGTGGCTGTTTGGACGACAGTCACTTACTGCAGGTTCTCAGACAAGCTGGACCTTTCATCTGACGAATAGTTTTCCATTTGCTCGTCTCGTGCAAAGCCAGTCGATTGCAGAGACGCAATTTCATCTCTCGTCTTTCTCTTCCTTTCACCCTCTCTTTCTCTCGCAATTTCTTTCCTCTGTCTATCTCTCCCTTTCTTTTTCTGTCCATACTGTATGTGGCTAATTAAATAACCCTGGGCCTCCGCGGTGGTTGAAGTGTGATTTATGATGTGTTGAACCCGGCTTTTGTTTTACCAACCTTTGTGCCCAACACTACAGGCGTTCGAATTCAGCGTCAATACAAGTTTTGCTAGGCCTGCTTGTTTCGACTTCATTTTACCACCCTTCTGCAAAAATGTACAGACACGCTGCAGCAATTGTCCAGGGTGGAAGGCTTAATTACTATTGATGTTCCACTGGCAGTCTGGGTAATCTGCAGAGCGCTCATCTGCAGTGGTGGTAGTGCATTCTGATAAACAGAGCAACGCAGAGTGGCAAAACAAAGACTTGGCAAGTCTCGTTCTGTTAAGAGCAAGAAAGAAATTGCAACTCACATTAAAACGGCTGACTCGCAACTGCCTTGAAGAGTATGAAGTTGTTAAGTACAAGGAATATGCCAGGCCTCATAACATCAAATCATGTCTTACGTATTCCCTGACAACACTATCTGCTCTGTCAGGTATCAAAAGATAACATCGCCATCATCCTGCCTTCATCACTAAGCCTTTGGACGCGGCCGTATTGTTTCCTACAGGCAGTGCTTTGGACTATTTGACCAGTGTCCAGGAAATAGGATCTCACTCTGATTGATTTTGGCGATTACCATCATGTTCGCATAGATTTATCTTGATACTAGGACAAATACCGGCGCTACGCCTCCTGAATTGAAAATAACCTCTCCGGGAGCTGAGATTGACTTGGTCTTAATGTTGTGTCCCTTTCATGCTTAAAGCCGCTCTAAAACTCAATTTGTAATGAAGATTAACTCCCTCTCTTTCTACCTGGTCACTATTTAAATATTTGAAGGATATTCTTTCACTCTTATCACTCAGGATGACATCACAGAGGGGAAACAAAAGCTCTACTCCGGGTTTGTCTGAAGTTAATCATGGGACTACATGCTGTTCTCATGGCGATACATGCAAAATCGTAAGGACAAAAAAAACACAAGTCCAAATGTGACGTTTCCGGAGGCAGGAAAACATATGCCTACGTTTACGAAACGTAAACCTGTACATATACGAAACGTTAAAAAGTCTGTTAACCGTAACCTCACATTACCCTAACCTTAACCTCACTAACCTGGCATATTATCTGTGAAAGAAACGTCCCCCAAGTACTTTGTGAACGTTTGTTTTATTCGTGGAAGTGTTCCGGTAGAACAGAGATTGGATACGTATAAAAACTCACATTTTGATTGGCCATATCGTATCGTCTGCCTATGTAAAAATGTCCATTAAGTACGGTTACCCACGTCTTGCCATGAGAATGCACTGAGTACTACCAAAGGACTTACAACCACTTCAAGACGGAGGTTACTGAGACAGCCGTGTTGCCTTACCATAGCACCACCTCCAGGAAAAATGCATAGAAGCAACAATGACTGAAATCAACAAAATGTACGCCGCCACTTGATGAGGCAGACATCTTACCTGGGAACACAAGCTGAGGACTCCCCCTCAGGGGCCTCAGGGGCCGGACAGCAGAATTGGTGCAGCACAGTCTGGTTCCTGGAAGAGAGCAGGGGAAGAGCGTAGGGGTCAGTGGGAAATGGACATTAGTGGGGCATGAGGAATAGGGATGGTCTTGTTTCAAATGAAATTACTAAAATGGTCCTTAGGAATATTGATGGTACACATCAGGGTAGAAAATTGCTGTGGTCTGATGAGCATTTTCCTGTTCTTGTTATTGTATTTCTATGGCTGAATTTATTAGCCTACATACAATTAAAGTGTAACCTTGGCTGTCTTTAGGCACTGTGGAAATTGCACTCTTTAAAATGTACACTAAAACACCTTTTTATTTGTAGTAAGTGGTTTTCTGGAAGGTAAGCATTTGGAGCATTGCGCCGGTAAGGAGCAAGTTTCTGGCAAAAGTGGTTCAAGATAAAATGATCCAAGAACAAAAGGTGAAGGTCCATTTCACTTCAGCCCCTTAAAAAACATTAGCTCTCATGTCTGTGGACCTTTTTTAAAAGTTGGGTTCACAGAAAGCAGCAGCGTCATCACAAACAATTTGAAATATTTTAGGGGTCCCTGAGTGGAATGTTCTAGCTCTATATGCGTCAACGTTAACTCTCAAAACCCGAGGGGAAACGAATGTAGGGTGAGAGAATATAGCTCAGCATGGCCACTCGTGGAAAGATGGACATCCGACAGGGCAGTGTACCCACCTCTGATCTCCTTTGGAAAATACTGTAACGAAAATAAATCACACCTAATATAAATGAATAGATAAGTTATTTATTTTGTTTATTTGAGTAAAATTAAAGTTAAACTCATTGAAATGTCATGCATACCTTATTTGTTCATTTTGAGTCAAAACACTTTACTGCTTAAGGGCCACATTGAGTTTTTGAAACCAAGTGAAGGGCTGCGTACTATAGCTGTACGTGAATATTTTTTAAATAGGAAAAGTTTTTTAATTATATTACTCCACCCCACACACACACACACACACAACTAGTAGCAGAACACACATTTCTACCTAAACTCACAGGCAACTGAAGTTCCTTTTGGTTTATTTACAGGAAGGGTTCTTGACAAAAAACAATAAAAGAAAGCCAGAGGGCTCTAGTGATAAATGGGCGACAGTGTGCGCAAAACAAATAATCTATGGCATACAAGGCGATACACACTCACTGTGCATTTATCACAGCACAACACGGAATGAAATTTGACATAATTTACATAGATTTAACCTTCACAGGACGATTACATTATAGCACATTAATTTAGCACTTCACGAGACATCGTACTCTGCATACACATAGGTTTAAACCTCATGGCGAAACTCATTAGTATAACGCTATACCAAGTGAGTGGAATAATCTCTTGTATATTACCAGAATTAATCACGAACACAGGGTTTACAACCAGGGTTCAAAATGTACTTTTTCATCAACCAGCCAAATGCCTAGTGAATGTTCACATTCTACCAGCCACTCAATAGATTGCTCACAGGAAACAATAACCAACAAGAGCTAATGACAAACACAGGACCTATATACACAGTGGAATGAATTGATTGTTACCAGCTAATGATAGTGAAGAGACAAACTAGGCATGTGATTGGTGAGAAATTACATCATAGTCAAGGTTGAATTTTCTTGCGGGATAGATCAAAGGCCCTGGCAGGAGGAGGCCCTTCACTAGATCCGTAATATTTTTTGTACAGTGCATTGTGGGAGTTGGTTGGGGAATGCTTTCCTCGTTGGGCAAGCATTGTCATAAGAAGCACTGTCATTAAACATATGTTCAATGTGACCTAGACTATATGGCCAATACTATGTAGACACCACACCCCTACTAAAGGTGGAGTAAGGTTTGGGCTACACCTCTTATTTCCAGTAAAGGGTTATCTTAATGCTACAGGATACAAAATCATTTTAGACAATCAGGTGCTTCCAACTTTGTGTCAACAGTTTGGGGAAGGCCCTTTCCTGTTCCATCATGACTATGCCCCTGTGCACAAAGTGGGGTCAATAAAGACATGGTTCCAACATTTTTGTGGAGGAACTTGAGTGGCCTGCACAGAGCCATGAACTCAACCCCATTGAACACTTTTGGGATGAAATGGAATGGCGACTACGAGCCAGGCCTTCTGGTCCAACATCAGTACCTGACCTCACAAATTATATTTGGGCAGAATGGGCACAAACTCTCACAGAAACACAAAGAGTGGTCGCAAAGGGGCGGGGGGCAACTCTATATTAATACACATGGTTTTGTAATGGAATGTCCAAACAAGCTCATAAGACAGTGATGTTCCGTTGTCCACATCCTTTGGGCAAGATAGTGTATCGTATCATATTGTGGGGGAAATTACAAAAATAATAATTAATAAATAGCAACCCTATCTCACTGTCACCCTGACAAACACTACTCCTACCTTCTTTTCTTCGCCAACTTTATGTCTAAGAAGCTGGCCTCCATATCTCCCCTCTTCTGTCTTTCACCAGGAGCGTTCTACTCTGTCCATCACTCCTCCCTGGAAGACGTAGAGACATGGTCTGATCGGTGGGGGGGGGGGG
>JACXGM010001271.1:0-56709 GCA_016801145.1 Umbra pygmaea
CGTCCATATTGCATACTGAGCGTGACTCGGAGTGTCTCAGGTTAGCTACCTTGGCGGATCCAGAGTTCACGCGGACTAGGCCTGTTTTGACCTTGCTCAGCTAACAATTAAAACACATGGAGTCAGATTTATAGATATTAAATATCTACGAGGCAACTAAGATCAATAAGATCATTTCTCCACGCTTTCTATTAAGCCACTATCTACCTGTTTAACTCATACATTGCCCCCCAAAAGGAAAGGGAAATATATCATTTATTAATGTATTAATTTATTGTGCATATTATTGGTATAATATTCTCCTAATTTCCCATAACTACAGTTGTGAACATAAAGTTACATTTTGGCCTCATCACGCAAAATGACTTTGTTGCAGCAGTATTGAGGCTTGTCTAGGTACTGTTTGGCATATTGTTGGCGCAGTAACAGCTTTATTCTGGCAACAAGACCATGCAGCCCATTTTGTTTAAGTACCTCCTTACTGTGCATGTTGAAACAGAGAAATGCCTGTGTTTCAGCTGAAATTGGTTGTGGGTGTTTCTTTGCATCCCAACCAATTTTCCAGGCAGTTGTGAGTGAAATCTTCACTGGTCTACTTGAACGTGGCTTTGGTATCAACAGAACCCATAATTCTCCACTTCTACATCAGAGTTTGAACACTACTGATTGGCATTTTAAAACATTGGATATCTTTTCATATCCTTTTCCTGATTTATGAAGTTCAACTACCTTTTCCTGCAGGTCCTTTTACAGTTCTTTCCCCATGGCTCAGTATCCAGCAAAGTCATTGCAGCCCTTGATGAAATGTGCAAGAGTCTCTCAAAAGCTACGAAACTCATTGACTATTAATATTACAATCAAACAAGGTATGGCAACTTGCCCTTAATAGCAATTTAAACCTGTGTGTGTATACTTTCGTGTATATTATCAGGCCAGTCATTCAAGAGTATGTCATCTTTTCATCAGGGCCACGATAATTGTTATTTAAAAAGGGCAGATAATATTAGGTGATGATAATTGTTATTTAAAAAGGGCAGATAATATTAGGTGATAATAATTGTTATTTAAAAAGCGCAGATAATATTAGGTGATACTAATTGTTATTTAATAAGGGCAGATAATATTAGGTGATAATAATTGCCTACACCTGTCCACCATCCCTTAATAAAATGTTTTTTTGCATGATCATATTTCCCAAAAATGGCCAATAGTTTACAAATTCTGCCAGGGGAATGTAAATTCATAAGCACAACTGTAAGATAAGCTGAGAAGCCAGAAAAAGCATGCATTTTATCTTCATGTTTGGCTCTTGTGTGTGGAATAGTAGCACTATTTAAGTATGTGTAGTGTAACTGATTATATACCGTATATACTATGGACTGCATGCATTCAAGGAGCCATCATGATGGTATCCATAATAATTTGGATAGTAAATTTGAACAGTGCTGTAATTCTTACACCGTTCATGTAAATACCCTCAAATTAGACTTGAAAGTCTGCTGTTTCAGCTCATTTTCATTATTTAATATCAAATCCAATATGCTTTGTTTGACAGCTGAAACAATAACTTAAGAAATATGGGAATTTCATTTTTAGGTTTCAGTTCACCACAATGATAAAAAATACATGTGTATGCATCAAGTCTCTGTTAAAACTATGTATTATGTTTATGGTAAAATACATAATTTAATGTTTTAAGTCATTTGCATAAATATTTATAAAGGCTCTGTATAGAATACACATCAACATAATGATTACAAATGCAAAACCAGTGATAATTTCAAAACAATACTGATAAATTACATGAAATATAAACAAGTATTTACAGTCCCATATCATTTTAAATAAGTAATCATTTATAAAGAATAAAACATTTCTAAGCTATATTCATAAAAATGTATTTCTTGATGTCATTATGTCCCTTAAAAAAAGCAAATCCAGCATAATGTTTGAGTAGGATAAAAATACAAAAACTTACAGGCTTTTGGCACTGGTGACCAGATCTCATTTCATTTTAGATAACGTCTTGCTCCTTCTCAATTTTAAGTTGTCTAAACAGAAAGAAGTACTCTATGGTAAACAGATACCTTCACATATGCAAAACAAGAAATGGTGCCATTTCGGGAGACATTCCGAGTCCAAAAATGTATACACCATAGAAATGAATGACTACTAGTGATCAATGACTACAAATCACTACTCAAAATGACACTGCTAGAGATGGCCGACTAACAGCCTAACACACCTGAATGCTACACAAAGACATTAAACTGGACATCTCACCTAATAAATGAAAGCCCCATGAGATCTTCTCCTTCAAGGGTGAAGGCAAACAAGCATTGTTTGCATTATTTAAGTGACTCTCTCACCAACATCTTTATCATATTTTACCATTACATCTCTGACAGACTTGTAAATCATGCAAGCCACATACTCGTAAGATATTACCATTATCAACTTCACCCAAACGATCAATTCCTAACATTGATTTGACAAGAAATCTCAAAGAATAGCCGTAGTTATATTCTCAGACGGGGGAATCCGTTTTTCCTGTAGTCCTGCCCATTAAGTCAATCTACCGAAATGTCTAGCAGTTCTATCTTCTTTGACTAGTGACAAACAAAGACTACATTCAAAATATACAACAACTATATTCATTCTTCCTTCACACATGTTTGTTAACTGAAATACAATTATGAAACGCTATTTAATTTTTGTAAACTCTGCGCAGAGCTGGTGCAGTTTTTCGACTCTCTTTAAATGGATCACAAAATGTCAACAGATATGCATCGGATGAAAGAAAGGTTGGCTTTGTGTAAAGAGTCAGAGAAAATAACCAAATAAATTCAAACTAGAAAAGAATGTGACTGAAGTATGCTATGCATTATATGCTTCCTTTGTGTAAATATGCATAATATAGGACACATTAAAATAGTAGGAACTAATTCATTGCATTTTAATGGAGAACAACTTTATTATGACTGTTGTGTCTGATTATTTTGTTGATATATTAAGTTGTTCTCTAAATTAGTGATGATTCCTTTCATCTAGTTAGCATTTTCACCCAAAAAGGTATATCTAAAAATATTATATACATATATATTTATTATTATAAATATATATATATAAAAAACGCTGTCTGTAGAATCGAATGTTCCAAGCAGAAATGAAATGTCAAATCAATAGTTAAAAAAGGTTGGAATGACAAAGTGTTGCACAGCTTCTCTGCACTGACTAGTACATGAACACCTACACGCACGCACGCGCACACACTCGCGCACAAACACACTCGTGTCCATCGACCAGACGGGTCCTGCTGAGAAGCAGCAGCAGCCAGCGTCATGCCATGGTGTATCCATAGCTCCCACAATGCAGTGCGACCAGCAGCCTATCCCGCAGGACTTCTTGGCTGGGGTATTCTGGGAGTTTCAGCATGTTGATACTGTGGAGAGGAAAAGGAGAGAATGTAGTTTCCTGTGGCTCACTGCAGATTGATGGTATGTCATTATGTCTCTACTGTGCCTACAGTGATGTTTACCACAAACATCTACAGCAATGAGAATGACCTGTAGTTCTGTCTATCCAGCATGTACCCACTGTTTTCCCTTTCCTCACACTACTATCCTTCATACCTGTGTACGAGAGCAACACACACACACATACATACACACACACACACAAAGAGACAGAGGCACCACACTGCCCTCTAGTGCATTTTCCATCAACATGCTTCTGTCTCAATGATAATGTGTGTATGTGTGGTCCTTACCAGGTGCTGGAGGTAGGCAGTAGGTTTGCTGTGTACGGCACAGAAGCGATCGTGAACTTCTGTAAGCCACTGCCTCCCATCAGAAAGGCAAATCCACCATGAGGCACCCTAGAGCTGGCAGGGATATGAGAGGGGAATTATGAGTCAATTACTGCTCACATCTCACCGTGGCATCGTCAAGGATTTAACGGGGATGTACACACTGAAGGGAACTCACCTGCCAGTGACAAACTGCAAGAGTAGAACCCTCTCTTCTTGGGTAAGGCTTTTCACCACATTCCAGAACCACTACAAGTAAAGAGAAAACTAATTAAACCAAAACAAACCAGTGAAATAAACTTAGGCAGCCTGGGAGGAGGTAAGTGCTCTAGGATAAACCAACCCAGAGCTTTGGTGTCACAGTGAAGACGATGCCTCCTAACCCACCTGGATGACAGGTTCTTCCAACTCATAGCCACTGGTATATTCCGTGTTCCTGTACCAGTCCTGTACATCGATCTCTGGCATTCCAGAGAGCAACAGCTCCTACAAAACACACGTGCACATGGAGCAGGCCGGCAGAGAGAAAGAGTATTCAGGACATGCTCAGAACAAATAAATCAATGCTTTTTCTCTGTAAAACAATGTTGACACACAACGGTATTTCTGTAATGCAACGGAACCCAGGGTTGGTTCAGCGGTGAACAGAGCCGAGCTAAACTCTCCCCTCTACTGGGTCTAAGTGCTGTCAGCGGGTGTGCGCTGACCGTGTGACCTAGGCGTGTACCTGCACAACCATGTTCAATAACAACACACCAGAGTCTGGATAATCATCATAGCACCCTATTGATCCGAGGACTAGTGAGGACATGGATTTCACCGACACACACACACACACACACACACACACACACACACACACACACACACAGCCCCTCCCACCCCAACAGAGTAAGAGGCCTCAAGGTGACCCCAGAATCCCGTCGCCACTATGAGCCAGACAAGGCCAATCAATCCCCACATCAGGCATCAGAGCCTGCAAGGCAATGCATTAGAGAGCAGAGGAGAAAACAAAGAAAATGGGCAAGAGTGGGGTAAGAGCAGACGTAGTAGAGGTGAGGGAAAGGTAAAAAGGAGCGTGAGGAGGAGCGAAAAAAACAAGTAGAAGATGGGAGAAAAGAAAGTAAACGAACCAATTCATATTCATCAAAGAGCTGGATGAGCGAAGGAGGGATAAACGTGTGGAACCCGTGCAGGAAGGCATTTATTTGAGGTTGGATGGCTCGAGTCATCCTCAACTCTGTGACCAACTGGACATATTCTGCCTGAGAGAGAGACAGACCGCACGGATGGGGGGGCGGCAGAGAAAGACAGGGACAGAGATTTGGGGAGAGAGAAAACAGAGGTTGAGTGGTTCTTTAAACAGCACTTGTATTTTCCTAAAAAACATTTCACAGTTAGGACATTCAGATCCTCCTGTGATTAGATGACTTACCTTGTTTTCCTGGGTAACAAGGATGCTAGTCCCACCAGGTTTGAGTGGCACCTCCTCCATGGCACCAAACACATCTGTTTCCACGGAGAAGGTAAGCTCCAGTCCCAGGTCGCTGATGTCATTGTCAAGGATCCACTGCAGGTTTTTGCCATACTCTGGATCGATGGATGAGACATCCTGGTAGTTTACTGGAATGCCTGGAAACAGACAGTACACAAATACAACAAACTGCTCACACTGAGGATAACACATTGTTCACTTACGTACATGAACGCACATTACACCATGCTAGAAAAATTATTTTGTTTGACTGTGTGTGCACTTCTTACCCAGTATGTGTTTGTAGAAGGAGCGGGTGAAGTAGATGTTAACAAGCTGTCTGTGGTACAGAGCCAACCCTAGGATCTGGCCAGCAAACTGGAAGTAGTTCAGATGATCAGGGTTCACCGATGAGTTACTATTCGGCTGGAATGTGGTACCTGTAAAACACAAGGAACTTACTGAGGATATCAAAAAATAAATCATCCTCAAACAGGCATTCGCAAGTTTACATCTCTTGGGACCTTGGAATTCCTGCTGAAAGTACTGCACATTCCGGGAGATGTTTGTGTGTCCCATTGAACTGTGGTCAACAACCCCAAGATATGACCCACAATGCCATCAAAAGTTGGTATGAAGACTTTATAAGGACCTCACAACTGCTGAATATGGACCTGAAGAAAAGATTCAGCTGGCATCATTCACCATGTCTTTACAAGCAATGGTAAATGGTACAAAGACTAGGAATACTACAGTTAAAGAGAGACACAAACTAGCCTGATTGAACAATGCAATAACTCATCTAAACAACCATAAATCCTGCTGGGGAAATGTCCCGTGTGCCCACAAAAAAACTTTAGATACTGAGATCTGAAGGGTCAAACTTTGACACATAATTCAAGTTTTAATAGCACAAAAACAAGCCTAGAGCTCCTGAAATAAAAGCTGAAACCTATCATTCTAGCAGTGAAAAGAACCCACATCGATATTAATAAGAATCAAGGGATACACAGTGCAGTCAACTTTCAAGTTTATTGTCACATTTACAGAAGACCGCAGGTGAAATTGCATGTACAGTGAAAATCTAGTGCCCTGCTTCAAACATCAGCAATGTCGTAACTACATAAATACTACAAAACAGGTGCAAAAGAAAATGGACATATCTATCAATAGCAAAATTATATAAGAAGAGGATCAGAAATCAAGTCAAATATATATACACAGAATAAGTATGTACATATAAACAGTAAGAAGAGACTGCAGGATACTAGTTGATAATCAAGGTGTGTTAGGAATAATTTTCTCAGTCACTTTAGATATGTACATAACTGTGACATACAAGTGGAATGTCCATATGAATGGTCGTGACCCTCTATACCATGCCTTTTAATGTAGTATAGTCGGCTCTAAACATTCATCATTTATGACAATGTAGAATTGTTACTGTTTATTAAGCTAATTAGTATAGAAAGTGTAACGTATTTCTTAATCCAACTGTTTGCCTGCTGCATGCATTACAAAATGCTTTCAATTATTCATGGGTAAAATGAACACTAGACACTTATGGTTAAAAGTTAAATATTCACCAGAGTACAGATATGTTGTCTAATTACACATTCCTGCTTCTATAGTTATCCCAAGTGCTTTTGGTTATTAAGCTGGATATACGTGCCCTGTGTACTAATACTAATTGCTGGTCATTAATTGATCCACTCATTTTTATTATATTAAATAGTTACATTAAAATATGTGTATTCATTCAGTATTGTTGTAATTTGTTCTCCTAAAAGTCAGTATTTTTAGAAAATGAGTCATAGTTTTAGTTATTTGACAAATGCATTTAAGTTATTTTCAACCTTCTCAGTTTCAGTCTACCTATAATCAACAAATACTCTAGACATTTCAGTCAAGTTTTAGCCTATGAAAAATCATGAATTTCCATCTAATTGTAGTAACACATTTTAGACCCAAGTTATGTTCCATTTTACAGTACAGTGAAATAAAATGCCTTGGTACGCTAACCTAATTCACTACTTCAATTAGCAAACAATAAATAATGCTGTTAAACCAAATAGATTATAATTTTTGAATATTTTTATTGTCAAGAAAGCATGAAGCAAAAGCTAGGGAGAAAGGTATAGAGGAAGACAGAGAGAAAGGGCACAGACAGACGGCTAAGTCGAAGCTCTAACCCTGGGTAAGGAGTCTGGAGCTGAGTCTGCTACATCAAACTCTAGCACATAAATTATAATTTGTAGTTGTGTGAACTTAGTTTTTCTGTTTTGATTTTATTTAACATAATGCTTTTTTTGCCAAATTGGCACCCACGACAACAACTGACCAACAATGAAACGTGGAAAATGCAAAAATTTAGTAAATTGTAAAATATCTCACCATCAGCTGACTGAGTGAAGAGCCCATAGTCTGCATTGATGATCTCATTGGAAAGGACATCAAACCACTCCCTCACTACCCCTTGACCCTGGAAAACAAAAATTACAGGTGAAATTAATTTTGGTCAATTGCTAACACTGAGCATAGTTTTACAGGAGAACGCTTTTACTAAGTATTTATTTATTCAATTCGGCATTAATTGAAGGGTTGCTATTAAGAAAAGAATTTCAAAAAAATATTGTTAAGACAACAAGCATTATTTGCTGCCACGTCAGACAGACACTAATACACACCATTCCTTCTTCTCCATGAAATCTTACAGCTATCCCTTGTTTGAGCTTCTCATTGGTTGATTTGGAGACCATCTCACAGCTACTTCTGAATATGGATTCTTGAAGAAAATAGGAAAAGAAATGTAAGACAAACACTACGGTCAGATATTTTACTAGAGTAATTTTTTACTTCACGTTATGACAATGAATTCCATTCATATCAATTTAATTTTTTAAGTCAGCCCACTCAAATTATTGGTTTGACAATTCTGTGGCTTTTCTCACCTGCCACAACAAATGAGATGGGTGTGCTAGCATGTCACCTACAGTATTAAATATATTTAAGAGCTCATATTATGCTTATTTTCAGGTTGTAATAATTGTATTTAGAGGTTGTACCACAATAAGTTGACATGGTTTAATTTTCAAGAAACATTTTATTTAGTTGTACTGCACTGTGCTGCAGCTCCTCTATTCACCCTGTGTGTTGAACTCTCGGTTTTATGCGAACTCTCGCGCTAGCTAGAAAGTTATCTTCTGCTAACTTTGTAACATTAGTTCACGAGGCTACATTTGACTGCGACCGTAACAGCAGCTGATATAAACACAATAGCATTATTTCACATCTTGAAACACACAACCCATCACCGTATTAAAAAAAGAAGCTGTTAAAATTAACTTCCATTACGAGCTGACGTCAGTTCGTTGCGGAAGGCTTGACTACAATTGAGCTGTTTGGAGAAGTGTGTGAACAGTGTTTTCTAAAAAAAAACAATTAAGGAAAGGGAAAAAGGCAAAAAGCGTAAAATGAGCACTTTAACCTCAGAGTAAACAGAGTGAGAACCCAGGGAAGGCTCCGATGGAGATGAAGGATATGCTGGGATAGTGGTAGAGGAACAAGGGGATGTAATATATATATAGGACTGGTCAGCGTAGGGTTTGTACCTCGATGGATAAGCAGGATGTCGTTCTCATTGACAGGTCGATGGACCATGTCAGAGTCTGGCTGTCCTGCCAGTAGATGCTCATAGAACCACTCACACCGTTCCTTGAAGGGCTACAAGTGGATAAAACACTTACACTTTAGTTACAGTGTGCAGGCGTAGTTCATTATGATGCAGCTGTAATGCATTACAATACTTAAGCATGAAAGATCTTTTACATAATTATACACTCTTTTATAATCATGAAATTAAACTATCAAAACGGGCCCAAAACTCGTGACTTCTCTCTAGACGTTTAACCCTGTGACTGAGTATTTAAGAAATCTCGAACAGTTGTTCAATAAACTCAAGGCCTGAGACCGGGTCTGAAAAACAGAGGAAAGAATGGCATTTATATTTGCATAATATGTGAATGCCTTTGTTCCCTCTAAATGGTGAGCGATGAGCTGGGGTGAGAGGATTAATGAGAGAGAGAGAGCGAGAGACAGACAGAGAGCGAGAGAGAGAGAGAGAGAGAGAGAGAGAGAGAGAGAGAGAGAGAGAGAGAGAGAGAGAGAGAGAGAGAGAGAGAGAGAGAGAGAGAGAGAGAGAGAGAGAGAGAGAGAGAGAGAGACAGAGAGAGAGAGCGAGAGACAGACAGAGAGCGAGAGACAGACAGAGAGAGCGAGAGACAGAGCGAGACATGTTCCCCATGGGGATCCTGTGTGTAGTGAGAGAGAGGTGTGGAGATGGAATTGTCTTCAAGTTAAAATCTCTAATTAAAATGAGAGGCTCTTATTCCCAGGTGGGATATAATCCAGAGGTAACGAGGCTTGCCACCCGCCGCTTAAATATGAATAGTGAGATGTGAGAGTGGAACACCATACACAACTTGGAGCAGGCACTTCACATTTATGGAGCTATATAACAGGACTTATGACAAGTGTTATCGCCCTGGCAATAACATTGTTAAATTAGCCTGCATGGAACAAACGGGTGATTTGAAGTCACTCACTACAGAATCCCATGATGGAGAACTAGAGAGCTAAAAGGAGAATTGAACATTGCGTACATACATAATCAATATCTTTACTGATAGACCAATCCCTCACAGGTCTCACCTGGCCTTTGATGATGTGCATGAAGCGGGACATGAGCTCTGGACATTCCAGCAGGAAGTGGAAATGGTTAAAGATTATCTTTGGATTTCTGAGAGGGACAAAAAGATCAAGAAAAAGAGCGGGGGAGGGAGAGAGCAAGTGAAGTTCACAATATTTATAAGGGTGCAGTTTAAAAAGCAGAACTGTATAAATTCTGTCAAAGCACTTACCTGGTTACAAAACATTTTAGCACCTCATCATGTTTGCAAACAAATTCGATGAAACGAGGAGACGTCATTCTGTATGAGGAAATGCAGACAGAAAAAAAATTAGGAGGGAGACGAGCTGAAGCAAGAGAATAAGACAATTAGAGAACATATCACTACATAACCAGAGGCTGTGTTTTAGAAGCTGCCACAACACAAAAAGTAATGCAGCATTTGTCTATTATAAAGAGTTTATCTGATCCCTCTACAAAACACAATAATAACCTACATTATTTATACATTGTTTCCCTGACAGTGGAACAATCAGCCTGGCAGCTAATAAAGAGCAGGTCTATGAAGGAGAAATACAGAAACGAACACAGCCAAAGGCTTCCACTAGAGCAAAATACTGCCAAAAACTGTGGCTTCTAATGTGTACAATAATTACATGCAAGTATCAAGCTAGGGCAATTAAAGGTGAGAGGGAGGTGTGCATGCGCTGGTAAATGTTTATTCAATAGCACCCACCTACTACTGCCAAATAAACAACCTATGGACAACCTTATTACCGTATATCAATTTGGGATAAAGTGAACATTTGAGACATGACCCCAACTGAATTACATAGGTTTGACCTGTTGTATGTTATGTAAACAGATTTTGTTAAACACTGACATGGTCCATCGACCTGTCATGTTTCCGACACCACAGTCACTAAATACACCTTCTCAGCGCGTCCGGTAGTTCCCAAATCGGCAACCGTATGTTCCCCAAAAACCTTTGGTGACGTTACTACAACAATAATATGGTAGGGGTTGATTCAATGTTATACATCTCTTATCGAAATCTCCTTAGCATCACAAATGATAAACGTCTAAAGCAACATTAATAAAAACACAACACAAACATAAATCAACTTGATTCAACGTTAATAACACACTTCCCACGTCTCTTTGTTATCCATAGCAAAATTCTAGCAGCAAGTTTATCATACAATCAGTTCCAAACCAGCCATAGGTTTCAAACTCTACACGTTGGATTAAAACGTGGCTGCAGTCCCTATAAATTGGCAATATAACTGAAAATTGTCACACTGCCAAAAGTTTTTATTAAACTGATCCGTGATCAGCCTCATGTGCCAGATTTTGTCAATCAGAAAGTTGCGTTCACACCAGTCAGCTTAACTAGCTAAAACTGGTTACCAAATAAGCTGTGAAAGTTAGCTAAAAACTAGCTGTCAATTGTTATTCTGAGAGTAGAGACTGTGTCCAATATTGTGCTTGACAACCAGGCTAGGTGTCCAGTGTTACTCTTGACAGATGAGCTGTGTCTAGGGTGACAATCAGGCTAGGTGTCCATTGTTCTCCTGACAGACAGGCTGTTGGTCCCCTGAGACTTGAGTCAACATGCAAACACGTCTAGTGCTGACCTGTGTTACTGCTTGTAGAGGGGAGACATTACAGTTGTAATGTCCCAGGCATACTCAGAGAGCGTTATAGAAATATAAAGGATCTCTCAAACTATGTTGATTAGAGGCTGCTTCTAATCTGTTAAAACAGGTGTTGGTAATCAAGGTTGAGAAAAAGAGGAACCTGCAGACATTCAGACCTTCCAGAACCCCCTAGAAAATGGATACAAGAGGTTAGAGGTCAGGGGTCATGCTCACCCCTGCGGCATCTGACAGGAGCAGCACATGTAAAAAGCTTGGATCACCGCACTGAGACGATTGGCCGTCATAGATATGACATCCTCCCCGTCGACGTACACCTCGGGCGTTTCCATGACAACCTCATCAGAGGTCCCCTGATGAACCTTTGGGTTCAGAGAGGTTGGGAGGGGTATGAGTGACGGCAGTGAGGCAGCCACGGGTGAGACGCCAGGGGTCGAGGGTGTGATCACCTCGCTTCGTTGTCTGAGGAGGAGGGACGTGATCTCGGCCCCTGGAGAGGAAGCGTTGGAGGGGTCCTGGGTGCTTTTCTCTAGCTCTGCAGAGATCAACACTAACCACTCGTCTAGGGAGTGCCACAGCAACTCCAACGGCTGCAAGAAATAAGAGAGGGACGGGAGAGAGGGAGGGGGAGGAGGGGAAAGAGACTGAGTGAGTAAAGGAGAAGGCGTGTGCGAAAGAGAGAGAGGCAAGAGAGAGAAGGGAGAGAAAGACGGATAGAAAGTATGAGCAAGAACGACAAACAGACATATAGAGAAAGATAAAGAGGAAAAGAAAAACAGAAAGAACGAGAGGAGGAGAAAAGAAAAGAGGGGAAGGTGCTGACAAAAACAAACACACACACAAACACACAAAGTCATGCACCAGGACATAACAGGCACGAACTGGTAAACAATGTATCAACACCATCTGCTGGGTTACGTGATGTACTGCAGCTTAGCATGAATTCAGGATTTGTCTCTTTTTTTCAATAGCAACTGGGGCTATCAAACAATCAGAACACATTAAACTCTTTAGTGGAAACATCCTTCCTTAGAGCCACAAATTTGCAAATACAAAAAGGAAAGGATGATGTCCCTTCACAAAAGAAGTGCATTGACGTTGAGCTATAATAAGTCAATTTTAAGACATAAAAACACAAAATGATCTGTAGTATATCAGGGTGTTTTCCAATAGCATTGTCATATAAAACACATAAAAGTTACTAACATAGCAAAATAAATGCTCCCAGCCATTGGTCCAGTTATTAAAATGACAGCTAGCTAGCTAAGACAACAACATTGTTGTTCAAAAAAAGAATCACAAGCGGTTTTAAGGGGCCTGTGACAGGGTAAATTTAAAACACAAATTATTCCAAGATAGAAAACACAAACATAGCTCTAGTAAAATCGGGAATAAATAAAACACACAAGGTTTTTAGAGACAAGAATTAACCATTGTGTGTTGCAATTGTATGGTTCCATGTGGAATCATATCCACTTAAAAACTGTTCCATGTGGCAAGACATTTAGATAGATCACAGTAAAAGCATTTTATATGTTGGATGAACATGTCTTGCATTTCAACAATTTTACTGGCAGCCATAGTCCTAAGCATTCACAGTTCAAAAATATACTGCCCCATAATGCCCCTATACTGACCTTAAAGACCTGGCTGCGCTGCGTCTTGTTCCCATTGTATCCCATGTCATTGCCATTGTTTGGAGAAGAAGGGCCGAGGCGGAATACATGGCAAAAGATCCGGATGATTCTCAGCAGACTCTTCATCTGAGCCTCGTAACTACTAGAGAGACTGGAGAGAGAATGGACCATCACTATAGTTACGAGAGATGCTGTAACCTAACCATAAAAAGAGACCGGAGAGACTGTAACCTAACCATAAAGAGACCGGAGAGACTGTAACCTAACCATAAAGAGACCAGAGACACTGTAACCTAATCATGAATAGACCGGAAAGACTGTAACCTAACCATAAAGAGACCGGAGAGACTGTAACCTAACCATTAAGAGACCAGAGACCCTGTAACCTAACCATAAAGAGACCGGAGAGACTGTAACCTAATCAATTAGAGACCGGAGACACTGTAACCTAACCATAAAAGAGACCAGAGACACAGTAACCTAATCATGAATAGACCGGAAAGACTGTAACCTAACCATAAAGAGACCGGAGAGACTGTAACCTAACCATTAAGAGACCAGAGACCCTGTAACCTAACCATAAAAGAGACCAGAGACACAGTAACCTAATCATAAAAAGACTATAGAGACAGTAACCTAACCATAGCAAGAGCTTTACTCAAACCTAGAACTTGATTGGCCTCAACCCTGTCGTAACAAACCAAATTGAAACAACTTGTTGAATGCGTTGTGTGTTGTGCTCATAATTTTGCAATATTTTGGCAATATGACTGCTCATGCAATAATTCTGACTACTGTATGGATAGTGACCATATGAAGCCATTAATTATCACATAGTTGTTTGGCTCCTTTGCAAACCATACTGATAACAGAAATCACCCAAATGGCCCTGATCAAAAGTGTACATACCCTTGATTGGCCATGTAGTTAAGGTGAAACACACAGGTTGAAGTTACAATTAAAGGTTAATTTCACACACCTGTGGTATTTTAGTTTTATTGCAGTTTGGTAGCTCTCACGTGGATGCACTAGGCAGGCTAGATACTGTGTCATGGAGAGCAGAAAATGACTGTCAATAGACCTGTGTAATACTGTACTGGAACTGCCTTGCAAAGGCCAGTCAGTACTGTTCAAACACTTATTATGAAGTGGAAGATTCAGGTATCTCTTGATGCCAAGCCAAGGTCAGTAGACCAAGAAATATTTCAGCCAAAACTGCCAGAAGAATTGTTCGGGATCCAAAGAAAAAAACACAGGTAACCTCAGGAGACATACAGGCAGCTCCGGAAAAAGATAGTGTTGTTGTTTCGAGGAGCACAATACAATAATACTTTAACAAACATTAGCTACATGGTTGAGTTGCCAGAAAGAAGCTTTTACTGCACCAGTGCCACAAAAAAGCCTCGTTACAATATGCCCAACAACACCTTGATATGTCTCACAGCTTCTGGCACACTGTAATTTGGAGTGACAAGACCAAAATAGAGTGTTATGGTCAACATCATAAGAGCTATTTTTGGATAAAAGTCAAAAAGGCTTATAGTGAAAATAATTAATCCCCACTATGAAGCATGGTGGTGGCTCACTGATGTTTTGGGTGTGTGTGAGCTCTAAAGGCATGGGGAACCTTGTAGAAATTGATGACAAGATGAATGCAGCATGTTATCTGACAATACTAGCAGACAATTTGCATTCTTCTGCACGAAAGCTGCGCATGGAATGCGCTTGGACTTTTCAGCACAACAATGACCCTAAGCACAAGGCCAAGTTGACCCTCCAGTGGTTACAGCAGAAAAAGTTGAAGTTTCTGGAGTAGCCATCACAGTCTCCTGACTTTAATATAATTGAGCCAAACATGTCAAACGTGCAGCAAGACAAACAAAGACTTGATAACCTGGAGGCATTTTGCCAAGACGAATGGGTAGCTATACCACCTGCAAGAATTCGAGACCTCATAGACAACTATGACAAACAACTGCATTCTGTCATTGACTATAAATGGTGCAATACACCGCATTGAGAACTGAGTTTTTTTTTAACAACTGAAATTTAAACATTTCATTATTTTCTTTGTTGCTATGCTTTGTTTTATGATTGTGCCATTATGTTATGACCTACAGTTGAATGTGAATGAGAAATAAAAAGAAATAGCTTTGCCTGCTCACTTGTGTTTTCTTTAGAAAATGGTACATCTTTTACCAGTTCTCCAGGGGTACACAAACTTTATAATGTTTGAAGCTTGTAAGGGCGCTCTGTAGGAGAGGGTTGGTCAGACAGTGCCGTTGCCCATTACAGCTTCATGCTAAAAAGATTTTACAATGAATCTTTCTGTAAACAGAAGCTGACATAACCTCTACATGTTTCAAGTTTCAAGGTTTGTTTATTGTCACATGCACAAGCGACACAGAGTTAATTGCACAGAGTTAAATGTACAGTGAAAATCTTGTGCCACGAGTACAGCAATGTCTATTAGTAAACATGTTATAACAAGTATAAACATTAAGGTATAAAGAGTGATAGGAGAGTAACATGTTACAGTACATACAGTTTGTACATGTAAACAGTACCCCAAAAATTATACTGCGGGTATGATAATATATCAATCAATACAGTTACTGAATGGGAATGAAACATGCCACCTTTGCAACATTTAATACAGGATTATGGAATTAATTAAAGGTTCAAAATAATAAAATCAACATGGCACATACAAAACTTTGGGCAACACTTTTGGTTATTCTTAATTTCTTCTTAAAAAGATGAATACCGGTAATAGGGTTTAAGGCAGGATGACTGACTCTCGGGACTTCAATTAGTCAAGATAAATATCCCACTGAGTCGCCCGAACAGTTCAGATCTGCACAACAGAACCACAGGACCTTCAGAACAGTTTAGCAGACACTGGGATAGTTGTTCATAGGTCTACATTCTACAGTACAGCATACCTTACAAAAAAACTCCCCTTTCTAAAACCTCATAACAAAACGTCTAAAGTATGCAAAACAAAACATTGACTAGAAAAATGTGCTTTGGACTTATGAAAAGATGTTTGGGAAAAAAATCTCCAGAAAATAACACTTTGCCAGCACAGGGGGGGCTCTAATACGATATGTGGATGTGTGGCAGACAGTGGAATTGGTAATATTGTGAGTGTGGAAGGAAGAATGGATTCTATTAAATATAAACATATCATACATGCGAATATCCAACAGTTTCATGACACTGAAGCTAAAAATAGGTTGCACAGTTTAGTAAGACAGTGATTCAAAACATATAAACCTTTTTCTAAAAAAGTTGGGACACTGTACAAATTGTGAGTAAAAAAGGAATGGAATAATGTACAAATCTCAAACGTATATGTCATTCACAATAGAATATAGAAAACATATCAAATGTTGAAAGTGAGACATTTTGAAATGTCATGCCAAATATTGGCTAATTTTGGAGTTCATGAGAGCTACACATTCCAAAAAATTTGGGACAGGTTGCAATAAGAGGCCGGAAATGTTAAAATTACACAAGGAACAGCTGGAGGACAAATTTGCAACTCATTAGGTCAATTGCCATCATGATTGGGTATAAAAAGAGCCTCTCAGAATGGCAGTGTCTCTCAGAAGTCAAGATGTGCAGAGGATCACCAATTCCCCCAATGCTGCGGCGAAAAATAATGGAGCAATATCAGAAAGGAGTTTCTCAGAGAAAGATTGCAAAGAGTTTTAAGTTATTATCATCTACAGTGCATAACATCATCCAACGATTCAGAGAATCTGGAACAATCTCTGTGTGTAAGGGTCAAGGCCGGAAACCCATACTGGATGCCCGTGATCTTCGGGCCCTTAGACGGCACTGCATCACATACAGGAATGCTACTGTAATGGAAATCACAAGATGGGCTCAGGAATACTTCCAGAAAACATTGTCAGTGAACACAATCCACAATCCGTTGCCGGCTAAAACTCTACAGGTCAAAAAAGAAGCCATATCTAAACAGGATCTAGAAGCGCAGGCGTTTTCTCTGGGCCAATGCTGATTTAAAATGGACTGTGGCAAAGTGGAAAACTGTTCTGTGGTCAGACGTATCAAAATTTGAAGTGTGTTTTGGGAAACTGGGACGCCATGTCATCTGGAATAAAGAGGACAAGGACAACCCAAGTTGTTATCAGCGCTCAGTTCAGAAGCCTGCATCTCTCATGGTATGGGGCTGCATGAGTGCGTGTGGCATGGGCAGCTTACACACCTGGACAGGCACCATCAATGCTGAAGGATATATCCAAGTTCTAAAACAGCATATGCTCCTATCCAGACATCATCTCTTTCTGGGAAGTCCTTGCATTTTCCAACATGACAATGCCAGACCACATACAGCATCAATTACAACATCATGGCTGAGTAGAAGAAGGATTAGGGTACTGAAATTTGCCAGCCTGCAGTCCAGATCTTTCACCCATAGAAAACATTTGGCGCATCATAAAGAGGAAGATGCGACAAAGAAGACCTACGACAGTTGAGCAACTAGAAGCCTGTATTAGACAAGAATGGGACAACATTCCTATTCCTAAACTTGTCTCCTCAGTCCCCAGACGTTTGTAGACTGTTATAAAAAGAAGAGGGGATGCCACACAGTGGTAAACATGGCCTCGTCCCAACTTTTTTGAGATGTGTTGATGCCATGATATTTGAAGTCAACTTATCTTTCCCTTGAAATGATAAACTTTCTCAGTTTCAACTTTTGATATGTCATCTATGTTGTATTCTGAATAAAATATTGAAATTTGAAACTTCCACATCATTGCATTCTGTTTTTTATTCACAATGTGTACAGTGTCCCAACTTTTTTTGGAATCGGGTTTTTACACTACTGGTCAAAGGTTTTAGACCACACAGGGATTTTCATAGATTTTTAATAGAAATTCAATTGATTAAAATATGTATCCAAGACATTACAAATGTTGCAAATGCATATCACTTTTGGAAATTGGTTTATAATTAATTAATTACTCACATACACCGGCAAAGCCACATTTTCAGCAGCCATTAATTCAGTGTCCTAAGGATGAAATCTTTAGCTCATCCATTTTTAATCATGTTCACATTTATCATTTCTAATAAATGTAATGGCCACCTTGGTGAATTTATCAAAACACGTGAATTCTGGACATTCTAAAACTATTGAGCGGTAGTGTGCCTCAAAATCAACCGTTCAATTTGTACAACCAAGAAGAACAAAGGTTTTGGAATGGCCCTTTCAGTTTCCAGACATGAACATTATTAAAGATCTGTGGGGAGATCTCCAACATAAAGGACCCCCAATAATGTTTCTGAGCTGGAAGAGTTCTGTATGAAATGGGGGGATTCAAAGTCAATAATAGAAAGACTTATAGCTGGTTACAGAAGACATTTGGAAGCAGTTATAACTGCCAAAAGAGGAGTAACCAAGTACTAAGTGACAGGGTGCACTAACATTTGCACCATCTAGATTAATAGTACTTTGTTTTGTTCATGGGTTCCCAAACCTTTGCATACAACTGTACATTACAACATACACCTTCTAACCTGTACATTTCTTACCTGAGGAGTTTGTGTCCATTAGTAGTGGCAACCTCTGCTAGACTGGTCAGGATCCTCTGGTAATTACTGTCACTCTGCTGAGAGACATGCTCTAAAACCTGCCTGAGCTGACAAACACAAACACACGGAAAGAGACATGTACGTAGGCTCGACCACAGAGAGAATATAGGCATTCAAGAAGACTTCCTCCACAGACTAAAACAGACTGACAGTTAAATATGTACCATGTTCTCCTTGATGTCATCATTCTGCGTCATTTGGATGAGTGTCTGGAATAGTCTGCTGTGGTGCTGGATGAGAATTTCACACGTCTCACCATAACCACCCTGAAACACACACACACACACAGATCACAATGTAGAAATAGACAATGGTGTATTTGTTAGCTGCACTAAAAATATGTTATCGTGGTTAGGCTCACCTGCACACACAAATCTAAAGGTGTGACTCCATTCTTGTCAGGTAGATACTTAGCCCCTCGGGAGAGAAGGATCTGTGCTGTGTCTCTCTGACCGTGACTGAGGAATACAGGTGTATTATCAATGGACTGAGGAATACAGTGACTGAGGAATACAGGTGTATTATCAATGGACTGAGGAATACAGTGACTGAGGAATACAGGTGTATTATCAATGACAATAAAGCCAGAATCAACAGTTGGAATAACTACTATGGAAAGCCATTTTTGTCAATATTAAATAAATAAATATGGCTATGAAATAAGTCCTGAATTAAATAAATGACACAAATATATAAATATTTAAATATAAATATATAAACGCAGTCCAATAAAATAAATAAATTGTTTTTATTTCATAATGGAGTTTTTCAAAGGAAACCTTTTATTTACTTCAGTGGACTTTTATTTCATAATGACACATTTCATAATATCCATTTGTTATATTCAAATGAATGGGGCGTGGTTATCTCACAGATTCAAACACACAGCACCTGTATGTTTGACCATTGAAATACTCGGGCGGATAAGTGATCTTGAAAATATAGACATAGATTTCGAAGTTTTAAATACTTTGGGAGCGATTGAGTTCCGTGTTTGTGTGGAAGATGTCATAAGCATGAAGATATGCTCGCTAACTATGTGTTATCTGGTCTTTCAACCCGAAAAAATCGCGGATCTGTTTGGTGGGTCACAAAGCATGATTCAGAGGAGATCGATTTATCAACCTGAGAAATCGGTGATCTGTTTGGTGTGTTACCCAGCACAATTCAGAGGAGATCTCTAAATCGTGCTTTGTGACACACTAAACAGATCCGCGATTTCTCAGGTTGATAGATCAAAGGTAGGGAGCATATATCACTTGCAGTTTCCATAGCCAGACGTCCCGCACCTGTGCTTGAAGGTTCTATGACATCTTCCACACAAAAAACAGTGCTCAATCGGTCTCAAACTAAATTATTTATAACTTTGATCTCTATTTCTATATTTTGAAGATCACTTATCCGCCTGAGTTTTTCAATCAAGTCTTCAATACGGGTGCTGTTGATTGGTTTGAATCAGTGAGATAACCACGCCCCATTCATTTGAATATAACAAATGGATATTATGAAATGTGCCGTTATGAAATATGAGTGCCTTGAAATAAATAAATGTAGAAATATGAAATAAAAGTCCCCTGAAATAAATAAAAGGTTTTCTTTGAAAATCACCATTATGAAATAATTTTTTTTATTATATTTTATTGGACTGCGTTTATATATTTATATGTGTCATTTTTATGTGTCATTTATTTATTTCAGGACTTATTTCATAGTCATATTTATTTATTTAATATTGACAAAAATGGCTCTCCATAAATTACAAGGCAAACTCACTGCATATGTTTCTATAAAAGTTAACATATGGGCTGGCAAATAAAACCGCTCTGGAATTCATATACAGAGCTATAAAATAAAGTTTTAAAAAGTAGAACGTTTGTTTAAATGTCATTTGTTTACAACCATTGGAGCAAAACAAGCAGGTCCCATTCTATAGGTTTGGCAGCATATTATTTGGAATAACAATTTTTCAAATTGACAGGTGAAGATTCCTTTAGAAAGAGCATTTAAAAGATGAAAGATATTTAACTCAAATCCCTTCAATATAGTCTAGATTAAATCAATTCCTACAATTTCAGTTTTTCACCAATTGTTGATTTGATTATATTTTATCTTTAAAATAATTTTTTTAGACATCTATTTAAAATCTCAAGATATTACATAATGTTATCAAACTCCCTATTTTGTTTGTGATTAAATATCCAATAATTAAAAACACATGGCTAAAAGATAAAATATAAAGTTGTTGGTAAAATGTTAGTCTTTATATAACATAAACATAATAATTAAAAAGGCTAGGGCATAAGGCATTATAAGACTATGGCACAGAAGGTGGCCAGATGACAAGGTAGGGGATGTGAGAACAAATTATGATTTACTTTTGAATGTGCCATGTTGATTCACCAGCCAGGCACAGTGGCTGGTGGACTTGCAACTTAATTCAGACTGACATACTGTCTGTAACAGTCATTTAACAATTAATGGTACTACAATAACAATAGCTTTCAGATTGAGACTTCTAAATGAAACGGACAAACGTACGATGCAAAACAAAATCATAACTAAAGATCAGAGGTGTATACTGTCAGTCCAGCACAGCTAGCTCAATGTATGTTTGTGCGTGTGTGTGGGTGGGTGGGTGTGACAGAGCAGCCCTTAACTATCTAGCTTTGGTCACTGTGTAAGTTTGTCATATCTTCAGTCTTACTTTTCTTCCTTCTCCCAATACAATACCATTAAAGAAAATAATATTAACAGGAGCAATAAATCAAAACAGCAGATGATTTCAGTGCCAAATATGTGTTTGATTTAAGTGTTTCATTCATTTTCCATCTACAATTCTACATTGACAAAAGGAACAAGGATGTGTGTAGTCACCTGCAGGCAAAGTACAGGGGTGTGGCTCCCGATACATTAGGTCTGTTAATGTCAGCTCCACTGTCCAGCAGGCACTGCACCGTCTGATGACATCATCAACCAGAGACGCAATAATAATGAAAAGGAAAGAAGAAGCGAGAAACACATCACTAAACTTCCTCTCTGGTATTTATAACGTAACTCATTATTACGATGGTATACATATTGTATAGAAATATTGGCAAAGGAACCAAATCAACAGACTCCATTTACAACCACTGATGTGTGAAATTGAAACCTGTTGTGTACTCTCAGCCCTATCCTTTGATTTACAATATATACAACATTATATGGGACCAACAATCATCACAACTGACCAGACTGGTCAAATACCGGTATCACAGGCATTCTGCTAATATCAAACATTCGTTTGAAATAATGTTAAAAAATATTTTTATGTGTGGTTGTTAACAGGATTATTGCTGGCTAGAAGTACTTTAAAGTGTATTCACATAAATAACTGTGGTACACATATTGCAACTTTTAATGCACGCTGTGCTACTCCACGCTGGTATAGACTAGCCGCGGCTGGCCATGGGTGTTTCCACAACTGATCGGAGAATGGTGTGCACATTTCGAGCGTTTGTGAATGACAGCGGGAGAGAGAATTTGTGCTACTATAAAATGCGTATCGAGAAAAACAATTGTATGGCTCAAAAATGTACAGAAAATATAATAATAGGTAAAACAACAATACCAGGCCACTTGTAAGTCTGATTCAAACAACTGTTTGCATAGAGAAGTTTATTTTAATTGGGGAACTGAGTAAAATTTCACTGGTGAAATTGGTAGGCTACTGACAGTAGTTGGGTAAACCATGTCAAGAATCCTACTTTTGTTTGATTGCAAACACAATTATTTAGCAGCGCCACATAAACGATTGTTCAGTAAGTATAGTTTGTATGTCTCAAGGAGAGTGGACAAACCAAGATATTGCATTATATAAATGTAGGAATTTTTCAGTTTGTGTAATCAATTGGTATGGGTGTACATACTGGACAATAAATTGCATTTGAAACAAAGTGCACACTGCCAAAACAAAGCCATCTATAGTTGGGCTTTTTCTTAAAACTGTTCCTACTGTAAAAGGGGCAGCTTGCAATATATGCAGACCTCTTAGCACAAGTGTTACGTGGCAATTCAAACTTTCCAGACCAAAATACATTACTTTATATGCTATTGAACTTGGATACCTCTGGTCAACACATGACTATCTTTCATTTTCTCTATATCTGTTGTTTCCAAACAATTCAGTAAACACCAAAAGATATATGTTTGAAAAGAAATATGGCTAAGCATGCTCAGACAATTTGTCAGTTAAAAAAGTTTGAAATATCCAATTAATTTTTTTCCTTTTCATGATTGTGTCCCACTTGTTGTTGCTTCTTCACAAAAAATTACAGTTTCATATCTTTATGTTTGATGCCTGAAATGTGGCAAAAGGTCGAAAAGTTCAAGGGGGCCGAATACTTTCGCAAGGCACTGTATATACACATACATACATACATACACACATATACATATATTTACACACATATACATACATATACACACACACACATATATATATGAAATAGCAATAAACAAAAAAAGAGAGCCATCTCTACATTTAAACAACAATTACATATATCTGTACTGTCAATCAAAAGAATACAGCTTTTGATAAAACATCCTGAACAGGTCACACATTAAGTAACATAACTGTAAAATAACATTGTGCAGTGGGCCAGCATTGGTGGGAGTTGTGATGAAGAAATATATTTCAGGTGTTTGAGGCTTGATATCAACACTGGCCAATTAGAAACTGCTCTGTGGCTAAATAATGTGTTTATTTTATGTTGTAATTAAAATAATGCCTTAAGCTACTCTGCTACAGTTTGTAAAAATAGCCCAATAACAATGACCTGCACACCAGATTGAGAAATCAACAATCTTCATGACGATTACTCACAGTCTTGTGTCCGTTCTGACAGGCTACATGAAGGGCAGTCTGCCCCATGGCATCCTCCACATCCACATTGGTCACGTGCTGCACCAGGTCATGAAGCAGCTCCGTCCGCCCGTTGACAGCTAACCAGTGGATCTAGAGGGAGGGGAGGTGAAGTAGAGAGGACAAGGAAGAGAACAGACAAAAGAGGTTGTGGAAAACGGGCGGGTGGGTGTACAGTCGTGGCCAAAATATAAGAGAACGTCACAAGTATTGGTCTGCACAAAGTTTGCTGCTTCAGTGTTCTTAGATCTTTTTGTCTTGTTGCTATGGTATACTGAAGTATAATAACAAGCATTCAATAATTTTCAAAGGCGTTTATAGACAATTACATGAAGTTTATGCAAAGAGTCAATATTTGCAGGTTTCACCCTTCTTTTTCAAGACCTCTGCAATCCGCTCTGGCATGCTGTCAATTAACTTCTGGGCCACATCCTGACTGATGGCAGCCCATTTTTGCATGATCAACGATTGGAGTGTGTCAGAATTTTGGGGTTTTTGTTTGACCACCTGCCTCTTGAGGATCGACAACAAATTCTCAATGGGATTAAGGTCTGGTGAGATTCCTGGCCATGGACCCAGAACTTTGATATTTTGTTCCCCGAGCCACTTAGTTATTACTTTTACCTTATGGCAATGTGCTCCATCATGCTGGAAAAGGCATTGGTCATCACCACAAACATTTCTTGGATGGTTGGGAGAAGTTGCTGTCAGAGGATGTGTTGTTACCATTCTTTATTCATGGCTGTGTTCTTAGGCAAAATTGTGAGTGAGCCCACTCCCTTGGCTGAGAAGCAATCCCACACTTGAATGGTCTCAGGATGCTTTACTGTTGGCATGACACAGGACTGATTCTAGTGCTAACCTTGTCTTCTCCAGACAAGGTGTTTTCTGGATGGCCCAAACAATTGGAAAGGTGGATCATCAAAGAAAATGACTTTACCCCAGTTCTCAGCAGTCCAATCCCTGTACCTTTTGCAGAATATCAGTCTGTCACTGATGTTTATCCTGGAGAGATGTGGATTCTTTGCTGCCCTTCTTAAATCCAGGCCTTCCTCCATGTCCGCCATGCATGCAGATGCACTAATTCCTGCCTGCTGCCATTCCTGAGCAAGCTCTGCACAGGTGGTGCCCCGAACCTGTAGCTGAATCAACTTAGGAGGTGGTCCTGGTGCTTGCTGGACTTTCTTGGGTGGAGAGGTGTCTTCTTCACAACAATATAACCTCTCTCCTTGAAGTTCTTGATGATCTGATAAATGGTTGATTTAGGTGCAAATTGTCTTGTATGTGAAGCCCCTTTTTTTCCCCTCTGTCATCCATGGTTACCTGCACAGAAACATGTGATGATGGCACATTTTTCTTTTCAGGTAACCATGGATGACAGAGGAAGAACGATTTAAAGCACCACCGTCACTTTAAAACTTCCAGTCTGTTATTCTAACTTAATCAGCATGACAGTGATCTCCAGCCATGTCCTTTTGGGATTAAGTTATTTTTCATGGCAATTCACTTAAATTCATCTGATCACTCTTCATGACATTCTGGAGTATACGCAAATTGCCATCATCAACACTAAGGGAAGCAGACTTTGTGAAAAATAGTATTTCTTTCATCCTCAAAACTTTTGGCCACAACTGTAGTAGAGTTTGACAACAAGTTTGTTTTTCTGAGTTAATAGAGATAAATAAAATATTTTAATTCCCAGGCCTACACTGCAAAAACGTATATCAATGCAATGGCCATAACATAATACTTTGTCTGTTTAGACTTCAGAAATACTGGAAAAAACACATGGTGAAGGACTGTTACTTTGAGTAAATAAATCAAAATAACAAATGCTGCTGCATAGTTCATATTAGGTTGATTGCCAATTAGCAGTACATATCAGTCAGCTATAAAAGTGGTCTGACAATTAGCAGTTTAATAGTTGAGTTTTCAAAACATGAGCCATCAGAGTTCAAAATAGTTATTGCCAAAATGATTTGATATGTCCAAACAAATGAACACATTTCTCTACTATTGACAAATCTCATCAGCAACGACAAACAGCGGTTGCCAGTTGAAGCGAGGATGCCCTCGGCCGACATTGTCTGCTGAAAACTGTTAAACATGAAGGATCCGTAAGATATGTGCAGCCATCTTGCGTGTGTCATTAGTTTCGATGATTGTGGTTGTAAAATGGTCAAGGAATGAGGCCATTTTCCAGGCCAATGTGCACCCTGCTATGCAAACTGTTTGTTCATGATGTTCTTCTATTCCAGAATAAGGCTGGATAATGGTTTCATTAACACCCGGGTGATGTCAAACGCCTGCCATGGCCATAGCCTTTTTAATCACCAGATCTAAACATCATTAAACCTCTACGGGACGTTCTGGCGTACAGAATAGACAGTAGATTTACTGGAGGCTTTTCTTTCTGAAGAATGGTCAAATATCCTACTCCACTGAGTTCAAAACATTTATGACAGCATTGCTTCGTACTAAAGGTAGGTTCATACAATACTCCTTATCAGCTCCTTGATATTAATATACTGTTAATATGCCCCCTGTGTATCTGACACGGTGTTCTGCACAAGACTCAATTTAAGCCTTGTATTTTTCCGACACCACTTTTTCATGGTGTATTCCATTTAAATGATTTTTCATCATTGCTCCTAGATATAGTATAGCAAAAATATCTTGACTGTGCCTTTAGTAGAGCATTCACATACATTTTCTATAATAATGGCAATTACTCCAGGCTGTCTTTTCCTGTGTATACCTTTATTGCCATTACAACACTGAGTTACAGCATCAGTTAAAGTATTGACATTACTTCATAACATTACTTACAGCAGTCAGTCCCTCGTTGTTGCAGATGTTCACATCTGCATTGTATTCTAGTAGTCTCCCCATACACTTCTTCTGCCTATAGGGATGAAACACTCATTAAGTATCAGACATACCATTCTACATATCTTTATGAATAGATTTTACATTTACATTTTCGTCATTTAGCGGATGCTCTTATCCAGAGCAACTTACAGTAGATTCAGGGACACTCCTCTTGGAGAAACGTAGGTTAAGGTGTCTTGCTCAAGGACACAGCCATATTTGGCACAGTCAGGAATCACACCAGCAACCTTTTGACTGCATGTCTGACTCCCTAACTATCTGAACATTAACAAATGCGTAGTATTCCACTTTAGGGATTACTCAAAATCTTGTTAACATACCCAAACTACTGAGCCGATGTTCCAAAAAAAGTCTAGAAAGAAAAGGCTCTGGGATACTCTGATTTAGCCCACTGTAGTGAAGATACTGAGCAACATGTGAACTGTGACAGAGATCTGGGATTTACATTTAAATGTTTGTTATGCCTTCCGACCACAGAGGGGCAGCAAAGTACTATAGCAAGTGGGCAGTACTGTCTGTATCTGAATAGCATATCCTACCCGTTTCTGGCAGCCAAGTGAAGAGGGGTGCACCCTGAAATATCCTGGTAGTTAGGGTTTGCTCCTCTCTTCAACAGCAGGACAAGGCACTCAACTGATCCACAACTAGAACATGTGTTATACACACACAAAGAAATAGACATAGAAAGAAAGACACCACATGAGATGCAAAGTTTTAATCAGGTAAATGTCTCATCAAAATAGTTGTTGGAAAGACTAGATTTTGTGCTGGGAAGAAAACAATGTAACAACCACACATAATATTAGCAGATTGTCTGAGGAGTGAATGTTTATCTAGCCTTACAATGTAGTGCTATGTATGGATCTGGAAGCTTCTACTCATGTCTGGATCATGTTCTAATCTCACTATCCTTATATCCTTATGTCACTTTCCTTATATTCATGCAATTAGTTGAACATGCTGTAGCCTACGTTTTGCTTAATATTTATGAAAAGCAAAAAATTAAAATGTGCATTGTTTGATTTAACATTCCAAAAAGAAATCTAAAAAGAAGCATTCTGCCCTGCACACTTTACAGACTTCACGTGTTTTAATCTACAACAAGCACGTCTGTGCTGACTGGAACTCTATGCTATTGTGAAACATAATGACAACACAAACAGGAAGGCAATTAAGGATAATGATTTCAGCAGCAAATCAAACATGTCAGACTCAGACAGGCCGTCTTAACAGTGGCTTAAAGTACTTACTCAGCAACAATTGGCTAAGACGTGCAGGCCAGGCCCTGAAAAGACATGCAAGCTCCTCTTAAACTGGAAGTGCCTTCCAGAAGTATTGTGCTCCTTCAGACAGATGAGCAAAAAACATCACCTTCATGCTAACATCTTGCCAGACGTTTGTCACTACTCAAAATGTGTTGTGATCAGATATCTTGATAAGAGTAGACTTGCTTCTGGCAAAATGCCCAAATATCTTGATGGCCTCAGGTCATACCTCTAGATCTCGTCACTCATCCTTAAATGTCTGGAACTTCACTTTTTTACTGCCAAATTGCTTTGAATAGAGCTATGGCTCCCAGAGCGAACATTTCTATTACGATTGGTGTTACATATCAAGCAATTTGACAAGTTGAAATAAGAAGGTGATGTGAAACAGCTGAGGATATTGTGTAATCATAGTATATAAGGATCCTCCAAAAAGGCCTAGACTTTCAAGAGTAAGGATGGGTTGAGGCATGCCAATCTGTCAACAGATGCATCTGCGAATAATCCAACACTTTGAGAACAACATTCCACCGAAGACAAATCGCTAGGGTTTTGGGCTTTTCATATTCTACAGTGCACAATATAATTAAGACACGTTGCTCAAAAGGAGATGAACCCTGAACTCTCAGTAAGTATCTCCTAAAGTTTGCCTGAAAATGACCGACGCCACGCTCTGCACTTAATGAAACTGAATGGTGAACATTTGAGTAACAAACTGTCAGTTACACTGGGAGTGTTCACATTTAGGTACATGAAGATAAGAGCAAAGATCTACCCTTTCCATGACTGTCTTGTTATTTTCTCCTGTCCTGCCTATTGTCGTCAATGTACCCGAGGCACAAACAATTACGAGAACTTGTAAAGTAACTGGGAATTAATGAAACACATCTGTAAGAAACATAAGGATGGGGAGGCAAGCAGAACCTAGCTACTTAGATGGCATAAAGATACAGCTTTATTAATTTATTATTTCATGTGTTTCTGCGATACATTAAATCAGTTTTTTTCCAGTACCTTCAATATAACACAATAACACAAATTTAATACCTTAATTGGCTTTTCATACTGGTGGTTTGAACTTTAATAAAACTATTGATTTGTATTAGCTACTGTAAGCCTAATATTGTAGTCTACATTATCTGTACTGGCCACTTATTGTTACACTGCTCATCACAGATTAACATAGCCTGGTGTTCCTGACTAATCATCTCTATATTTTCCTGCCCATCATTAACCCTATCCCCCACACATAGTTATGCTTATATCTTGTATTGGGCTGGCAAACTAAAATATCTGATCTTTTAAGCACAGCGTAAATAAGAGTTCTTGTAAAATGAGCAAATCATTGAAAGAACATTCAGTAAACATGTTTCTAGGCATGCTTTGGGATTCTTGTTTTCCCCACTTCCCTGCAACTCTCAGTCAACTACCTAACCATATTGCAAACGTTACTTGTTCTGCACGATGTGACAGAATGCACGTTTGATTGTAGCCTACCGTACCTACAGTATTAAAAACGAATTCCTGAAGCCCTACATATAGACTATAAACATGCACAGGATTTGATCTGCAAAAGCTAGCAGATCCATAGCGCCAGTTGTACTTTTGAATAAAAGACCAAAAAAGGTTCTGTAGTCACAGCCTGAAATACAAAACATTACTTACTTGGCAGCAATATGGAGAAGACTTCTCTTGACTCGTCCGAAGGCGTAATTCACATCAAACTTGGAGTTTAGGAGTAACTCAGACACTGACCTTCAGGAATATGATACACATGCCAGATAATGAGCAGGCAACACACACAAAGTTCATAGAGTAGGCTACCGTTAATATTTTCTCTATACTGACAAAGTTCTCACTCTATCACATGCATCACACACAAACATTTTTATTGGTTGATCCACCTACCTGTGCTGGTCAGCCATCACCATTGGCATGAGTGTGTAGACTGCTGTCTCATTGTCTGTGAGGGGAGCAAAACCGAACGAGGTTGCGTCAGTGATTACAGCAAAAACTAAATTAAATAACACAGACCTTCCTTTCATTAAAGTTTAAGAGAAGCGCATCATATCTACATCCTAAGTGTTTGAATTAAAATAATAAAAATAACAACTTGTCAAATGTATGTATTGTTGTGTTGTTCATTAAGATCACATGTATTTCTAAATCGTTGCTTAGAAGCGGTTTCTGGTGTTTGTTTTCAGACTAGTTCTACAGTAGGTCGCGGTTACCGTATTTTATGTATCTAATACAGTTAGTGCATGTGTTCGTTTTATATGCAAAGACCCACCACAGGATCCATAACTCTCTGATGCAGTTCCCTATGTGACAATGTCAATTATGGTTTTATTGTCACAGCCTTTTAAAACACAGTATAGAAAGAAAAGAGGGTTCTCAGAGCATTCAGATAATATCGTAGCCTGCTACAGTGCATATCTGAAGCCTGAAGAAAATGGCCAAGGGCAGTTGTTTGTTTATTCATTGACTTATTTGAAATCTTTTATTTATTTTATAAACAGCTAAATATGTAAAGTAACATGATAGGAATCAGAATTCTTGAATTTCTACAGCATATTAGTCACTACGTAATCCAGTGACTAGTTATCAAGTTGATTCACTGGTTAAGAGACTGTGATGATCTACTGTAGGTCCAACAGTAGCTAACTAAGTGCAAGGCCTTGTAACTGCAGGTACATATTTCTTTAGTCTTATACAACATTCAGGTCATCATAATACACTGAACCTAAACAGAAACGCAACATGTAACATTTTCTTCCACACTTGTCAAGTGGGTGGAAGTGGAGTTTGTCAAAGGAGGATGTAAAGGTATCTGCACTACATTTGATGGAAACGTTTCTTGTGCTTTTGAAACATCTTTGATCAGCTACATAAACATGGGACAACACTTTATAAGTAGTGTTTATGATTTTTTTCTTCAGTATGTATTACATGTTTACCCAGCAGTTCCTAGAACACCTTTAATTTATTTTCTGAGGTGCAGACAGATTACATGCAGCAAGAACACATTTTGGGGTTTTATTACCAATAAATATTTTGTATTACAATATATATCTGTTATATAATAATAATCGCTAACCAAGCAAATCATGCCCTTGGGGACACAATTGCTACGTGTAAAACTGTAGGTGGTAAACCTTTTAAAGGAGAATTCCGGGCGATTTCAAAACGTAGCTCTGTTGTTTGCATATCAGAAGTGCAGTCCGTAGCGTTAATAACTCAAACAATCTGTGTTGCCAAAACCGTGATTACCTTTTTGCGGAAAAAATATGTTTTGGAACATTGAATTGTATGACTTCGACAATCGACTAGTGTGGACTTCACTGGAAAATGGGAAATAAACTAAGGTATGTACATGAACTTATTTGTTCTAACTTGCTGTGTTTATTATGAGGAATCAGTGCAAATGGATATGGACTAGCAATGACATTTTGAACATGTTTAGTGGCTCAAAGCACGTTTTTTAACTTGCCCCGAAAATGTGTAATAGTTGAATACTGGCAGCAAAAGGTAAATACGGTTTTGGCAATACAGATTGTTTGAGTTATTAATGCTACGAACAGCACTTCCGATATGCAAACAACAGAGCTAAGTTTTGAAATCGCCCGGAATTCTCCTTTAATTACTTGTGTATTATTGCAGTGTCTGCAGATTTTACCTTGGTGTAGACTAGACCTATTTTAGGCAAAAACACACCAAATGCTGCTTTTCAAGGTGATATGGGCTGGAAACCCGTGTGGCATTGCTAGTGTTTATGTATTTAAAACAATTGGCAAAGATTGTGCGGAATGCAAAATGCAAGTCTATGTAAAAAGGTGTTTATTTGGGCTTGTGACAATGCAAATGTAAAGAAGAATGTAATGTACCGGGACACGTACCACGTGAAGGACATTTTTAATCCCATCCATATGACTGAGTTTATTGCGGCTGAGCGTATTTTCAAAACGATCGAAAAGCTTTTGAATCAGCACTTTTGGAGAATTGGCTCAGTAGTTATGGAGTCAGAATTGTAGTTAGAGGTTTGCCAGTTCAATTCTCAAGTGGGCCAAATTATGTGTTGTCCTTAAGCAAGGCCCTTTACCCTAAGTGGCTCCAGGGGATATCCCAGGATTAATAGTAAGTTACTCTGGATAACGGTATTTGCTAAATCACTCATATGTAAAATGCAAGTGCTACCAATTGATAAATCAGACATTAAAAATGGCATACTTACTGTCTTTTTAATAAAAGTTTTTAGACAGAACCCTACATACTGTTTTTACAAAGCAATATGAAAGCACTTATGCTAAATGTAGATGTAGTCGCCCTTCTTCGGTATTTTAATGGGTTATAATACAAACACTCCCTTGAGTGAAGGTGTACAGTAAATCTTTTTGTAATTATACCCCAATCGAATCTGAAGCTTGTGCACTGCTCGACTGTGGGTTATAATACATTATTGATTAGAGCCCGACCGATATATATCGGTGGGCCAATATTATCGGCTCATATTAGGAATTTTCTAAAATATTGTATCGGCAATTATAATAGCTGATAAATATTTAAAAAATTATAATAATTTCTGAACTCATTCAGTACACTATATAAACTATACTGTATATAGTTTATTTTGCAGTTGTTATTTATCAGAACTTGTAGAAACTTTTTTCCAATCTTCTTCAAAGTTTTTGTTCAAATTACTTTAAGTTTCATATCTTCAGTTTGTATTTTTATACATTTTATATTTATCAGAACTTATATTTATCAGAACACTCAAATATATTTTGATGTTCCTCTGTTCTGTTGTGAAAATAAAACAAAGAAGTATATTTTTAAACTGCATTAACATATTATTTTAGTAAGGACTCATAAATAACTACAAAGAACTAATGTTAGGGAGATCTGTTTGTTTTGTTACTTGTTTCTGCCAATATATCGCAATATCAGATTTTTAAATCCCCAAATATTTGTATCATATCGGCCTTAAAAATCCTTTATCGCTCAGGCTCTATTAGTGATGAACTTTTTTGTCAGCTGTCTATCAAAAACTAACATTTTAATGGTTTTGATTAAATTAATAAAGTATGTGAAATGTTATCCTGTAAACATCATGTTAATGCTTATGCCAAAGCCTACAATCTTATTCTCAGATGCAGATGTTTCTTTACAAATGCCTAATTGCTCCTTTTCGTTTGTTGCAGATGTTTCTTTACAAATGCCTTGCTCTTGTTGTTTGGTGGTTATGCATATACATCTCTGGAAAAGGAGACCACTGCAAAACCTTCGGTTCCTCTGGTTTTACTATTGATAGGTACATGTTTGGGAAAAGTTTACATTTTTGTTTTATTCTGTAAACTACTGACAACACGTCTCCTAAATTCCAAATTTGTCATTCAGAGCGTTAATTTGCAGAAAATGACAACTGGTAAAAAAAGACACGATACAGTGTTGTCAGACCTGTGAATAATGCAAAAATAAGTTCATATTAATTTTTAAACAACTCAACATTAAAGGTGTTAACACAGGAAGAGTTCATAAATCAATATTCGGTGGAATAACCCTGATTTTCAATCACAGCGTTCATGCATCTTGGCATGCTCTCCACCAGTCATTCACATTGATTTTGGGTGACTTCATGTCACTCCTGGCGCAAACTTTGAAGCAGCTTGGTTTTGTTTGATGGGAAGGGACAGTTTTGTGTAGGGACAGTAGAAGATAAGAAATAACACCTGTACTATTTTCTGAAAATTAGGTTTACTAAAGTGGTCCATAACAAATGCATTTTTGTATTTTGTGTTATTGTGTTATTGTGAGGTGACAGTTATTAATTTAACCAGGGAAAACCACATTGAGACCAGGTTCTCATTTCCAAGTGTGTCCTAGGAACACAACCATAGAAATGGCACAAATACAAGCACAATATAAAATAAATATTTAGAGACATATATGCCTACAATACAAGTCAATTAAAACAAACACATTTTTCACTATAAAAGTCCTTAGCCAAAACAGTGAACTGACTTAGAAGAACTAATGCATCCAAATGAAGAACTGCCTGAATGTCGTTCCACAAATGAGGAGCAAGGCACTTAAACGCATATCTGCCAAATTTAGTCTTTAAAAAGGGAGTCTAATGTCCACCAGTCCTGAGACCTTGTGTTATAATTAGAGAATCTAATTGCAAAAAAAATCCGTATTCTGTATGTTCAAGTCAGGTAGCGAGAGATTTTACGCACAGGTGGGAAGCGTGAAGGGGTGCCTATAGTATATGGCTCGCAAACATGGGAGCGAAACCGCCGCCCCTTGTTGGACACCTACGAAATATGCAGCAAAGGTACAACAACAAAAGGTACAAGAGAAAAGTTACAGTAAACAATAAAAAATGGCAATCGCTAATTGGAAAAATACATATGCAATTGAACTAATGTCTTGTTAGTGTAAAGGCAATGGCAGACCTGTCTCTGGAGCCTATTCAACACATTATTTAAAGTCCTATATTGTAACATTTAGTTAAGTTACAATTCGCTCATGTAATCTTTAATTTACTCCGTTATTGTATCAAGGAAAAGTTATTTTTGAGTTGTGGTCACTAGCTTTGTATCATACTATGCAGGGAAATTGGTTCCTGGTTTTCGCGCAGTTGGCAATCCGTCAGATAGCTAATAGACTACTGGACTTCAAACATATATATTTATTATAAGTGATCATGGTGTCATACAAAGCTTTGTAAATATTTTATAATAGGCATACAATGAACTGTCGTTGATTTGTGTGAGTTAATCCGTAGAAGACTACGTACCTTCCGGAAGCTCGACGGTCCTTGCGCGGCGCAGGGAACGGGTCAGCCTGTTCAGCTGTACGTTAAGCTGCTCCATCGCCCGTTCCATTATAGGTGTACCAACAACCAGGAAGAAAACCGAGGATACAAAGCCTCGAGCGCGGTTATCTTTCCTCTAAAAGGCTGCTTCGGTCTATGATGTTATCCATCTATCTGCAGACAAATTACATGGTTCAAGATTGACATCAGGATGCCCTTTTTTCTCTCCAGTCTCTGATTCATTCAGCAACATTCCAGTCCTTTACTTCCTGATGTTATCGCTTTCAACGGCAATGCCGTCTGGGTAATGTAGTTTTCAATAGCAAGTATGGACGTCATCACACAATGTATATTATTTAGGATATTGTTTTTTTATTTTGACAGAATGTATGGGCCGGTTTCACAGACAGGTCCTAGGTTTCGCCAGGAGGAGTAGGCTTTAATGTGTACTAGTTAAAATAGGAGATTTATGTTGCTTCTATGAACTTTGCTTAAATTTGACATAGTCAGAGTCTAAGTAGTTTTGGAGTAAATTAAGTAAGCCTAAATAAGAACACAGGGCAGGGCATGATTCAGGCATTAGCGACATATCTGGTCGCTTATTTAATTAATTATTATTTTTTCATCTGGGGGCACAATAAATATTGCATAATTCTTTCCAATGTTTTCTATCTAGGGAGCCCTATACATTTTTATGAAGGTGTCTGCCTGGCGTAGTAGGCTAAGTCACTGCCTTGCCAGACTTATTGTGTCTCGATAGTCAGTGGTTTGAACCTGAGTATGATCCAGGGTTAAGTATTGAGGCCTAGTCCCTGACATAAAAAAGATAGAATTTTTAGTCCAAATATATAGTGTTGTCTGGTATGGCGTTCTTTCAAAAATCAACAGTACTAGCAAACTTTTGCAGACTAATAAAATGCTGCTGGATTTTGCAGTCCGTCTCATAGACAAAACCTAAGGACATCTGATCCACTACAGGGCCACTGGATTGACTGCTGCACAGATATCAGCTAAAGAGCTGTGTGAAAATATGAATGTGGAGGTGGAGCTCAAACACAAATTGCTGCAAAGGACAAAATGTTTGGTTCTGAGGCAGCAGATGAGCCACTGGCTGAGGCCATGAAGAGACTAGAAGTAGAATACTTCAACGTTCTAGTCACTGAATGAAGTTAGAGAGTTAGGAGAACTTCCATCAACTGGATCCCCAGACACTCAGAGAACAGTGTATGTTGCTTGATGATACAGTCACCTGTGGAGAAGCAGCCTGGATAGTATAGAGCTGGTGATGGAAATGGAGAGCCTTCCAGAACCTTCCCAAAACAGACAGTGATGAAGCTGCTTACATACAACCACCAATATGAGGTCTATGAGTTGTACTCGGTAGCTTTGAGAATAGCCTGTACTCTCCCAGAAAAAGTGTCCTTGCCAGAGCAGAGTTTCTCCAAGCTAAAATTGATGGCACAAGAACATCTGAGTGGACTGGCAGTCATCATCAACCATCAGTTAGGCAGCCAACTGTCTTATGATGAGGTTGAGGTTATGAATTATTTTGCTTCCAAGAAGACAAAAAGAGCCATCCATGATTATTGGCACCCCTATTAAAATTAGTAAAAAGGGTTAGAAAAATGCATCTCTTGCTGAATTGGCATAATGTCATATGAAAACATTACAACCATCCAACCTTTAACTGAAGTACATTTATTCAGAGAAAAATAAATCTGTCATCAAGAAATAATCATTTCTAACAAAACCACATGTGCCATGATTATTGACATCCCTGCATTTAATACTTTGTACAACCTCCCTTTGCCAATATAACAGCACTGAGTCTTCTCCTGTAACATCTAACAAGGTTGGAGAAGACAGAGCAAGGAATCTGAGATCATTCCTCTTTACAGAATCTTTCCAGATCATCCAGGGTCCTTGGTCCTCTCCTATGCACTCTGCTCTTCAGCTCAGCCCACAGGTTTCAATAGGATTTAGTTCAGGGGACAAAGTTGGCCATGGCAGGAGCTTGATTTTATGTTCAGTGAACCATTTTTGTGTTGATTTGTGTGTTTGTCTAGGATTATTGTACTGCTGAAAGATCCAATGATGACCCAGTTTCAGTTTCCTGGCAGAGAGATTCAGATTTAAAATTTCCTGGTACTTCACAGAGTTCATGATGCCATTTATCCTAAAAAGGTTCCCATGGCCTTTGGAGTAAAAACAGCCCAACAACATCACGGAACCTTTACCAGTGGGGATCAGGTTATTTTTGGTAAAACCATCCTTCTTTTCACACCAAACCCATCTTGAGAGGTTGTTGATCCATTAAGGGTTATAATGAGTTGGGAAGCCCTCTCACCTGGTTTACTGTCTCATTGAGAGACGTCGCTGGCGGTGGGGCTGGCGCGTTTGCCCGGCAACACCACACAATGCCGGCAACACGAACTCTCCAGTTCTCTCTTCAGAACAATAGCGCTCATTTGAATTAACCGCAATAATCATTGTGAAGTAACTACAAAGCTAGTGAATTATAACCAAATGCAATTGTATGGTGTGTAAAGTAACAGTAAGAGCATGTGATTGAATATTGATTGAATATATTGTCTGTGTTTCATGTGAAAAGACAATTGCATTTGTAAAACTTTCCCTAGAAACTCTTTTATTCAACAATAGACACATTTTAGCAACACATGAACATGGACCTACTACCTATTTATGCAATGAATTAAATATGATTATTGCAATGAAATACGAGCGCTATTATTCTGTAGAGAAAACCAGAGCTCGTGCTGCTGGCACCACACATAGTTGCCAGTCAAACGCGCTGGCCCCACCGACAGCAACGCCTCTGGTCTCATTGGATACCAGTTGAAAGGAAAACTAAAGCCAGCAGATGATTTGCACTCCATGGAGTCTTCATTCGTATTTTGATCGGCCACCGTAAAATAAGAAATCATTTGATATTTTATTTTGTGGTTTGATAATAAAAAACCAAAAAGGAGTTCTCATAATCTTCATTAAAAAAAAGAATATCAAATTAACCAAAGTCTCCTGACCAAGGGGTTACTTGTCAGTACAGTAAAGCGTAAAACAAAAAAAGTTATTTTTTTATAAAGCAATAGAGTTGGCTTTATCGGATTGATTATATATGGGGGGCCTCAAAATTGAATTCTGCTTAGAGCCCCCAAAAGGCTAGAGCCGTCACTGGTAAAAAGGTTGGAATTCTGGTAGTGGTAGCAGTGTCTAGGAGAGAAAATGTGGATGTCCTTGGTGGAGCGTTTGCAGCTGTTCATAGGTGTGACCACCTGAGTTAGGAACGTAGGAGGAGACGTGCAGAACTATTACAAGCACATGGTGATGTTCTGGAGAGAAAGGAGGATTCTGGGGATGTGATGACCGCGGAATATAAAATGTATGAATTGAGGTTGAGGGCCGGTGAGGTCAGGGTGTGCTATGTAATGGTAGGAAGCTACAAAGGAAGCTGTGTTGGGGTTGTATAATAAGGTATGGAGGACTGGGTTCATACCAGCTGGTTGGAAGCAAGCTCTAGTGCTGCATTTGTAAAACCGTGTAAGGACCTGTCTAGGGCTGACAGTTACAGGCCTATTGCATTGATGTTGAATATGTGTAAGTTAATGGAGGAAATGGTGGTGAATAAGATTATGTATTTCCTTGATGTTATGGGGTTTGGTGAGGGGGGCACAGAATCAGTTCAGGAGAGGGCGGTCTACCATGCATGCCCTGCTGGTGGTTAGTACGGAGATTGCTAAAGCCTTGATCAGGAAAGAGGATATGATTGTGGTGGATTTTAATATCGAGAAATCTTATTTTACAATGTGGAGGGAAGGGATACTAATCAAACTCAGTGCAATTGGGATTGTAGGGCGTCGGTATAATTGGATGATGGACTTTCTGTTTGAGCGGATTATCTGGGTGAGGGTGGGCCTGTAACTGTCAATTGAATTTGAAGTGGCCAATGGAATGCCCCAGGAAAGTGTGGTTTGCACGCTGCTTAGGTCGCCGGTGGATTATGGGTGTTGTGTGTATTGCTCGGCTGCCGACTCGGTGTTACAGTGTCTTGACAGGGTACAGGCCAGCACTCTGAAATTATGTGTAGGTGGCTTTTGGACAACGCCGGTTGAGGCATTGTAGGTTGATACTGGGGAAATGCAGCTGCGGTTAAGGCAGGAAAAACTTGTGCTGCTGATATACTGTGTGGATTTTGGTGAGCTATCTGGCAGCCAAGGCAATAGGGGAAATGAAAAGTGGGTAAGCAGAGAGGGTATGGGGGGGTGGTAGAGGGTAGCAGATTATGGGCCTGTCGAGATTGGGCCTGCAGTTGCCTTGGGGAATGTCCCATCATGGTTGTATCCTAATTGCAGGGTGGATGTGGGCATGATCAAGGGCAGGAGAGACTGGGTGGAGGAGACCATGAGCCATTGTGTGAAGTTTGTGAGCAGTTTTTAAGGATCTCTACAGATGGATTTACAATTACAATTAAAAAACACAAGTGTGGAAATGTACCCTTAAGCCATTTAAACATGTGTGTCAAGTTCGATCATTCAACGGTATGTAAACTTTTGATCAGAGCCACTTGAGTGATTTCAGGTATCATTATCATTTAAAAAGGGCACGCACAATCATGTGATAATAAATGGCACCGGACCACTATCCCTAAATAAACTAAAATATTTCTGAATGATCAGTGATTGTTTTTCCAAAAAGGGCCAAAATTTCACATATTCCGCCAGGGGTATGTACATTTATGAGCATTATTGTTCATAATGGTGCGCCTGGAAACTGCACTTGTATCACAAACCCCAAGATGTCTTGAAAAGGTAGCACTGTGGACGCCTTGTATTACAGTCGTGGTGTTCAGGGTTTGTATTCTGGTGGTACCATTCTGACTATGCTCAGCGTTGTGCATGTGGTGGCACAAATACGTACAGCACTGCCAGGGGTGGACAGAGGTACCATGACAGATCACTCTAGCGATTCCTTTTGTTAGGTGCTTGTGAATTCAAATTTTCATATTAACTCGGACATTGTATTTGAAAGGGTCATTAGTGTAACCTAAATTCTTCAAGAGTGCAACCATTGGTAACTGGGTCAATAGGCTATATGCACAGCTCCACTACTCCTGAACTTAAGGCAGCTCATTTGTTTCCTGTCTTACATTATTGGACAAACTGATTAATCCACTTGTGTTTGACCATTGTGACACACGTGGATTAATCAGTTTGTCCAATAATGTAAGACAGGAAACAAAGGAGCTGCCTTAAGTTCAGGAAGTAGTGGACCTGTGCATATAGCCTATTTTATTTTCAGAGTAGCTTTCCCAACACTAACAGTCAGTAGTTTAACTACGAAAAGAGAACTCAAAATAGATGGCGCCAGAGGACAAAAAAACAAATGAAACAGCTCATCTGTAGATTTATTTTTGTATAAGTGTATCCCTTAAGTGATATAAGCCAACTACAGTACAATAGCATATAAAAGTGATCCCAGACTTGTTAAAGCCATGAATAAAGCAGCATAAAAGTGTAAAAACCTCTACATTCATCAAATCTGCAAGGAAAAGCTCAATGTATAAATAACAGAATACACAAATTACACAATGAAAAACATTTTCAAATAAATGTGTTCCTTAGAGGATGAACAAATCCTGACATCTGAGGTTGGTTGTCAAACAAAATAATTTCTGAACTTTCTTTTTTTGACTGATAGCGAATATTCATATGAAGCCAAAAATAGCAAATGCATTCTACAACATCAAATCAAACAGGATTAAAAGTATACCAGCAAAATACAATAATGCCAAACAAGACAGTGAGATGCCAAAATAAAAGTTCTGTTATCATAATCTAAACAGGTTCCTCAAGCTATTTTGATGTACTCTACCATAACACACCAGGCTGCTGACTGGTGACTGTTATAATGGTGATTGATCATATAGCTACTACACCTCCTCTACGGCTGTATCACTAGTGTGATGTGTCTTAACAGGAGAGTCTGGTTCGGCTTCTAGAAAGACATCATTTTCCATTGTTTCTTCAATGGGCTTCATCGTATTGGACGTCATGGAGGCAGGAGATTTTTCTGGGAAAAAAAGGACAAATCTGCATGTTTAAGATTATATTAACCTTCATGCCTGTGTTTGTCTCCAAAGGACAAATATTCCTTCAAGATCAAATAAAATGTGTTATCAGAGGTCACAAATTTCACAAGCCTTCCTTCGAACACATTTCACCACTTACTCAAAACCAAACAACAAATGTCCATAGTACTGTACATCTCTTTTTACATTGTTAAATTATTATTTTACCAGGCAAGTCGATTAAGAAACTATTCTTATTCGCAGCAAAAACCTGGAGGGAATGTTACATAGGGAGGAGGAGCATTTAGGGATAACTGTTTTGATCATGGACAGAACGATAGAGCTTTGACCTTGATGCTTAGAACCAGGGACCTTTCAGACACCAGTCAGATGCCACAACCACTAGGCCACCAATCAATCATTGGCCTATTAAATGATTAGATTTGAAAATGAACTGACTTTAAATTATCTGGTTAGTGAAAAGAAAACGCAGCATACCTGGTTCTATCTAGATTCCTTTGTCCTGATCTTGTTCACATCCACAAATATATCCCCAATTTTTCTCCACTCCCAATTGGTCTTGTCCTATTCCCACTGACCCTGCCTTATCGGGAGCATCGCAACTCCCTGGACAGATGTGGGATGGTGAGGGCTGTGCACGTGGTTCATCGAACCACATGTTGCCGATCTGGCCGATTCTTTTTGCACTGCTCATCCAACACGGAAGTTTATAGTCAAATTTTGTATGGAATGATTACGCTCACCAACTATACTTCCATGGTTGAGATTACAGGTGCCCGATCTGCAGACAATGAGTCGCTGGAGAGCGATGTGGCAAGATAGATAGCATGATTTATCTATACCAAAACCCAGGTAGCGCTATGCCAATTTGGCCTGCCTTGTGCTGGGGGTCCGGGCAAAGTCTGAGAAGCCATAGTCAGGCTCAAACCCACATCCACATTTTGAAATGTTGACAATATTATTACATTTTGGCTACAGGTAACACAATTTGGGTAATTTCCAATATTTGATCTTTTGGGCTATCAAAATATTAACTATCTCCAAACCTTCAGCTCTGTGGGGTGTTCCCGGTCTGCAGTACATATCAAGTGGTCCAAGGAACGAAAAGCAGCGAACTGGCGACAGGGTCATTGGCAGCAAAGGCTCATTGATGCACGTGGGGAATGAAGGCTGGCCGTGAGGTCCGATCCAACAGACGAGCTTCTGTAGCTCAAATTGTTGAAAATATGAATGCTGGTTCTGACAGAAAGATGTCAAAACACAGTGCATCGCAGATTGTTGCATATGGGGCTGCTGTTTTGGTGGCAAAAGGGGGACCAACACAATATTAGGCAGGTGGTCATAATGTTATGGCTGATCAGTGTTTGTTCATGTTTGTACGTACAGACAGGTGACAATTAAAGGAAAAACCAACGAAAGCGTCTCAGTGCTGGGCCACCACATGCCATGAGAACAGTACAAATTCTCCTTGGCATGGATTCAACAAGTCTCCGAAAATCTACTGGAGGGATGGGACACCATTCTTCCTAAATATATTCCATCACTTGAGTGTTTGATGATGGTGACTGTGATGGCCAGAACATATGATTCACATCTTTGTCATACTCATCATACCATACTGCTACCATCAGGATAGATATGTTTCACCATGGGATGAAGGCAATCACTCAGAATAACTAATGATTTGCAGTGACCCTTTCCTCAAAGGGGACAAGTAAACCCAAACCATGCCATGCCCCACAGCATCTGCGTTCGTAATGTTCCTCACAAATTCTTTTAGGTTTTTCCTTCAACTTGTCACTCATTTGCATGTTTGTAAGTATATACACTCACCGGCAACTTCATTGGGTACACCTTGCTAGTACCAAGTTGGACCCCCTTTTGCCTTCAGAACTGCTTTAATTCATCATGGCATAGATTCGACAGGTAGCTGGAAACATTCCTCAGAGACATTGGACATTATTTCATCATGCAGTTGCTGCAGATTTGTCATGATGCTAATCTCCCGTTCAAACTACATTCCACAGGTGCCGATTGGATTGAGATCTGGTGACTGTGGAGGCCATTTGAGTAAAGAGTTAACCAGTTTGAGATTGTGAGCTATGCTTAATTGGTACTTAGGGGTCCAAAGTGTGCCAAGAAAATATCCCCCACACCATTACACCACCACCAGCAGCCTGAATCGTTGATACAACGCCGGATGGAGTCATGCATTCTTGTTGTTTATGACATATTCTGACTCTACAATCTGAATGTCGCAGCAGAAATCAAGACTCATCAGGCCAGGCAATGTTTTTCCAATCTTGTCCAATATTGGTGGGCCCACCAATTTTCCTGTTCTTAGCTGACTGGAGTGGCAACCAGTGTGTTCTTCTGCTGCTTTAGCCCATCTGATTCAAGGTTCAATGTGTTTAGCATTCAGATGCTCTTCTGCATACCTTGGTTGCTTATAAAAATACCACCACAACCTCTGCCATCAACAAGGCATTTTTGCCCAGAGAACTGCCGCTCACTGGACATTTACTCTTTTCCTGACCATTCTCTGTAAACCCTAGAGATGGTTGTGTGGGACAATCCTCATAGACCAACAATTTCTGAAATACTCCAACCAATCCTTCTGGCACCAACAACCAGGTCACACTCAAAGTCACTTAAATCAACTTTCTTCCTCATTCTGATCATCTTGACCATGTCTACATTTCTACATGCATTGACTTGCTGCCACATAATTGGCTAATTAGATATTTGCATTAAAGAGCAGTTGAACATGTACCTAATGAAGTGGCCTGAGAGTGTATGTTGTTCTTTAAATTAGTATTTTTAATACTCACCAATAAGCATCCAGTCATTAACAGCTCCCTAATGTAGCCTAGCTACAATTTTAATACCATCATTGTGGTTCTGCAGAATGAAAAACTCATTCATTCCACTTGCTAACTTCATAATCAGCAGAATATTCGTATCTATCACAGGGTGAGAATCCGGTTTGGCAAAGTGACGCAAATGAGGAAGTGCCTTAAACCTGCATTCTATCTGAATTCCAGCGGGGGGCAATACGTCTGGTTGCAAAAGAGCTTGGTTAATAGTCAATGAGAATGAGAGACACAGCTTACTTGATTATTAACTCAGTAAACATTTTCATAATGAGTATATGATCTCAATCGCTAGATTTAAGCATTCTGCAATATATAATCATGTTCATTTTATGAATTATGGTCTCTTATGGCGATAAAGCAAAGAGGCATTTAGGGCGTGGCTATGGCGTTTGATTGTACGACAAGACACTCAAAAGAGTTGGCAGTTCAGTTTTTCTGGTAAGTATTACATTTTGTTTTAATACTGTTTGTTCGTTAGCATCCCAATTAATATCAGTTAGCTAGCTAGATTACTCCTTCCTCTCATCTAAAATTGTCACATCCGCAACCAAGATGTCTGTGCCTGTAATGGCAAATTCGATGACCCAAATCCGATCTTCACTAACCAATGGGTGACGTCACACATGTAACATCCAGTGATGTATACAATCTATGGTATCTATATTCGCACTTATTCGTATCACCTGTATATATTGGATGAAAGGCTGTTCTGTTTACACACTACTCTAAGGATGGTGTTTTCATGTCAATCTGGACTCCATCGACTCCTTCAATCACACTTTTAGAAACCCATTAATATAAAATAACTCCTGTTGACTCCAAACATTTTAGTATTATGGGTGAATGAACAGTGTATGACACATTTATCAGTTCACTCGTTCTGGCTGAGATGATTTCCTAGTAAAAAGTGCCTGCAGCACTAACACGGGAAGGCATTTTATTTATGTCAGTCCTCCCTGGTAGGAGATACTGACATGCTATGACATGGGGTATTGGCACCACCCTGTGGCGATCACTATCCATATCCCATCTCCGTATATGGACTTCCTTTGGTGATTATGTCTGCTATCACACACACACATCGGTTTCCTATCTACTAATCCTTGTCAGCAGAGCCGACCCAAGACATAAGCAAAACCTGTTTGCCTGGCAACATTATATTATGACCGCAATCGTAATTGCTCGTAATTCATTTAAATAATCATTGTTAATTCAATGCATAGACGGGTAGTGGGTCCATGTTCATGTGTTGCTAAAAGTAGTCTATTTTTTGATTAAATAGACTCTAGTGAATGTATTTCAAATGTAATTGTGTTGTCACATGTGGCACTGACTATAAATTAAATCAAATTGTGTGGACAACGTATCTGTCACGGTTGTTATTATGAAGTTGTTATTAAAAATATGTTAAATGCATTTTTTCCTATCACATATTCCTATTGTTCATTTAAATACACAATAAAATTGCATTTGGTTACAATTCACTAGCTTTATACTGAGTTAACAATAGTTATTGCAATGTATTAAAACAAGCGCTATTATTTTGAACTGACAAATCAGAGTTTGTGTTGTGGGCACAATATAATGCTGCCAGGCAAACAGGTTTCGCTTATGTCTCGGGCCGGCTCTGCTTGTCAGTATAAGTATTTCCTCTGCTCTACATGTTTTTGTCATTTATTATTTGTGTGTTTGCAACCTGTCAGTATATTTGGGTCAGTATATTTGTGACTAACGTTCTGAATTAAATATCCACCAACTCTTCATATGCTTTCAGTCTAATTTCACTCACCAGGAAACCATGACACTTTATTTGTCTCTCCAAAATACTTATGTCAAAACAAAGTCTGCTGAGCAACTGTCAAAGTTCTGCAAAACTGTCCCTTCTCTAACAATGCACTCTTGAATGCAACGTATAAAAAATCAGAGGATTAGCCTACCGTCTGATTTCCTTGGGTCTCACTGTGTTATAATAATTCAACAATGGTTTTACATGTCTATATTTTACCAAGTGACTGTACTTCACATTTATTGCAATTAAATCTGGTCATATTAAATACCATATTAACATGGGGCATCCGTTTTTAGAGAGTTCGACTTGTAGTTCAAAGTTTGCCAGTTCGATTCCCGGGTGGGACAAATTATTGTGTCCTTGAGCAACGCACTTTACCTTAGGGGCTACCCAGGGCATGTCTCCAATTACTGTAAGTTCCACTGGATAAGAGTGTCTGCTAAATGACTACAATGTAAATGTAAAATACCAACACCTAAAGGAAGTTTACATTAACTCACAATGCAAAAACAATGAAATTGGCATGTTATTTAATTACTTTGAATTCACACATTCAAAAATGGAATATGCCACATTAAAAGTGAAGTCTGTGACTTTGCAATCAGAAAAATAAAGCTGTAAACATCCCATCTTGACCTAGATGTGTAATATGCTTTTTAATTGCATAATCTCTTCTAAAAGTAGAATCACTTTCAAGCCTCATTTAGCCATGAAATTTCATGTTCTGATGACATGGGCCAGAAATAATAACATAGGGCACAAATACATGACATAGTTCACAATTTTCAATTACACGTTTTAGTTCAATAGCGCCACAATAGCAGTTTGGTTCACAGTACTGATGGCAATGGTTTCTGATCAGGCTGGACATGCCAAAAACTCAGAGCTCACATTCTGGTATTTGAAACAGCACCCTCTAAGTTACTAATCCAGTTTTCTGTAATACCCCTCTAGAGATTGCAAGACAGATGGATCCGGGAGTTAAGGTCTGACTGGTCCCACGGTTACAATAGGGAAGTGGTAGGAATGTGGTTGGATCTTGAGAAGGTGAGGTTGGGGGCGGTATTTGGTGTGTGGGGAAGTTGATAAAAGCGGGGATTGAATAAAGATTTAAATACACTTATCTCTTATGTCAAGACATGTAAGGTATTTCTAAGAGCCACTGTGGCTGAAAATTTTGTTAGCGTTCGATTCAGTCAGAGAGGGCAACGAGGAGGACAACTGCTTGATTGGAAGGGGCGAGACTTACGATGTGAGGAGCCTCCACGGTGGATCTGATTTAGGATGTCGTCCGTGTCACCGGTGCTGCCCATACTGTTCCTCATCTGCATCATGGAGAGCTGGGAGCACAGGCTCGGCTGGTGGTCCATCTTCTTCGCTGCCTGTTCATGTAAATGTAGTCATTGTTATCGCTAACAGGTATATTTCGCATCACCCACTATGAACGTCATCACCATCATTTCTTACATAATCGTCGCTATTTGAATCAAAGGAAACAATTCAAGGTCTCAGTAGCTAAAACTACTGTCACTATAGACCCACCTTGTCACTGAGTGTGGGGTCGTTGAGAGAGTATAGCTTGTTGGTGATGTCTTTTCCAATGAGGTACCTGAACACCTCGTTCAGGAAGGAGTCGGATTCCAGGAAATAAGTGAGCCTCTCTCTGGACCAGCATAGAAACTTACAGTTCTCCTCTGCCATGATGGTCACCTGTAAATATACAGTATGAACCATAGAAATGCAATGATTAGAAGTGCCAATCCAATGCAAATAAATGTAGCAGAATGGTCAGAGCGGCAGCCATTTTTACATGTACCATTCCATTGCAAAGATCTAGCACCCTACTTCCGCATTAAACCGATGTGCGTGTTGTTACCGTGACAACTAACGACAGTCGCCATTTTTTTGTGTACTAATCGAATGACCAAGCAAAACAGTTTAATAAGCTTTCTATAGATTTAATTTCTATGGTATGAACAGTACACATGTTACCCTTATATAGATAATTCATACCGACACATTTTGTGCTATTTGGTCTACCTCATTTAGATAATACGAAAAACAGACATACTAATGTGGTAAATTGGGATATTTGTAAAAGAAAGAAATTATAATAAGAATAATCTGTTACTTAGTCTGAGCTTCTACTTACTTGAAACTTTTCTCCTCTGTTCATCTGTGTTGATCTGAACTCAGGGGAGTCAATAAAGGCGTTTGTGTATATGTTATGAAGGAAATGACCTCGATAGGAAACCTTCATCCTGTCACACACAAATGTCTAGTCAGTATGGAGGTACACAATGGAACAAATGCAAATATAAAACAAATACTGCAAAAAAATATATAATAGAAATTAATAATGTAATAGAAAATTAACCGGGAGAGGTCTCAGAGAGATACCTACTTTCCTTTGAGGAGGATGCTGAGGCGCTCATCCACAGATGTCTTATCTTCAGCTGCGTACACCTGTCCTTTCTTCAGGCTCTGGATTGTGCAGAATTGGCCCGTCAGTCTCTGGAATAAGGCCTCACGCACATGGAGAGGCTCAAACATCCGCTTGTACACTGACTTCAGCTCCCGGTCTATCTTAATCTGACAGAAGAAAGCATGGCTACAGCTCATTCATTGTGAGCACTTATAAAATGGCATTTAACGTGTTATGATGGATGAATAAGCTAAACTCCTATTTAAGTAATAATGAATCACCACAGGGTGATAGATCAAGGATTAATCATTCAATAAATTTTAGTGTCCCAGGCCAAAATATTTGAGAGCTACTTAATACTACGAACCTTTAAGAAACTCCTAAAGGTATACCTCAAGACTTCATACATTTGACAGTGACATAGGTTAAATTGATTTGCACTATACTCCCAGACAATGGACAATAAAAACACAATGGCTAAGATGTTAAGGCAAAGACTTTCAGCTTTAATTTGAACTATGAATGCCTTCCTTTCCATGTGCTTTTATTCAATTTTAATACTTTTATTCTAAGCATTACATTTCTCGCTGTATTTTGTTTAATTGCTGCTGTTGATTTATATTGCTTTTTTACAGGATAGGACTGTAAATAAGACCTTAGTCTCAGTTTTTTTTCCTGTTTAAAATAAGGTAAATAAATAAATAAATATTTAAGAAAATCTAAATCCATAAACTGTGAACCATGTAGAAAATATTGACTTTTTAAACATAGTCGCACAATTTTAGGGAACCAAAAACATTTGGACAAATTAACATCATCTTTAATAAAGTCATCACATTTAGTACTTGGTTGCAAATCCTTTGCATTTGATGACTGCTTAAAATCTGTGACCCAATATATCACCAGATGTATAGCTGTGTTTAGTTCTTGTTTGTTTCTAGACCTTTTTTGCCTTTATTCTTGTCTTTGATGGATTCGGGTTGTAATGCCAATCAAGAATATTACACTTTTTGGCCCTCAAAACTCCCTGATTGCTTTAACTGTACTGTATCTATGGGTAATTTGTCTTCTGCAAGGTGAAGTGCCAGCCGGTGAGTTCTGAGACATTTTACATGCCTACAACAAACCCCATTTCCATCTTATTTTACCGATAGGATTAATTTTCCTACACACGTTACACTTTCCTTCACTCTGGTACATGTTCATATATTTGTCTCTTCTGTCTAAAGTACCTTTCTCCAGGACTTAACAGGTTTTTAATTTATATTTTAGGATAGCCCGTTTGGGGGGCTAACTAGTGTTTTGCACCTTGCAATCCAGCCTCTACCAGGTTGTCTTCTTCAAAAATGAGTGGCTGACACATCCACACCTACCTCCAGAAAGTGTTCCTGATCTGTCTGAAAGTTTTTTGTATTACAGTGTTTTTTGTGCTATGAATAATTTCTACCTTAACCACACACAGAAAGGCAGCAACATTCCATTTTTTTATCTACCTGCCACAGTGGCTCGAGATCAAAAGAGTTAGCTTTTTGCCTTGAATACTTCAATAATGAATGTAATACAGTATATATTAAAAGGTTCTTAGTCGTCATCTAGTTTACATAATTCTAAATTATAAGGAATTTTAATGTGGGTTTTGCTGGTGACCCATTGACACACCCAGCCATCATCAATAAAGTGGCTCATAATAGACTGATACATAAAATTGTTAGTCTAAGTGGACTGCGATTAGTCGAGGCAGAACTCACAGGTCTGCGTTTGTAGACCAGGTAGAAGAAGTGCATGAAGTTGACAACGAGGAAGACCACGTTCCAAACCATGACATCCATATTACAACGGTACCGAGTTGCCCAGGTGATGAACAAGCAACATCCTGTATGGGACAAAAAAATGTCTGTTTTGAAGGAGGCCAAAGCAACTATTGGTTGACTGGTACATTATTAGTACATACACCGAGCTTGAGAGGGCTTTAGTAGCTTCATAGGCATTATGCAATTGTGATGTGTTTCCTCCTCACCCTATATTGTACCAATACATTTCCCAAAAGGCATATCAGCTAACATGGTTTCTATGCTTTATTTCATAGGAAGGTAAGGATAGATCTTTTGCTGGAAGGAAGGATGGATTCGAACCTATTCTGCAGCACTGAACGTGCAGCGGAGATGGCTGGACCACCCTAGACTACCCAGCTAAGTTATTTGGACAAGCTATCTACACTCTCTTGATTATTGACAGTTTCTTCAAACAAGCCATAAGACTACACATTAGCTGAACATATACCCTGGGTAGATACCGTATACTGTAATGTATAATCCTGCTGCTACTTTGAAATCAATGAGTATATACTATTTATTTATTTTTCACTGCTGCTATACACTATTCATCTTTCACCTCTGCTTATCTCTACATTGCCATTAATTTATGCAAGCCAAATGACTACTCAATAGTTGAATTGACACACCCCTACACAGCTACTGGTTTGCCCAGCTGTGCTGCTGCTAATTTAAATATATTGATCCAATTGGGTATTGTTGTAATGTGCTATTCTTGTTTTATTATTCTATAAGAAAGATTAGTATCGATAGATAAGGAATTAGAAACCAAGCATTTACTGTAAAAGGAACATTTTGTAACTGGCACAAATGATGATTTAAAATTACCCTTCTCTTTATAGTCTGAAATTATTATTTTATGGGCTGGAGAGACTGGAAAACCATTTGGGCAAGCTACACAAATTCCCAGTATTGTTAGGTAACTGGTATTGTTATATAGAAACAACACAACATTGCAGTTTAATCTTTCTCTTAAGTTAAAGGCTAACACTTGAACACAATAAGTTGATTAACAATGAGTAAACTAAAGACCAACAACTAGTCATATTCCGTATCAGCTCCCATACTGTCCCATAGACTGTCCCATATGAAAGCTTTTGATCTACCCTTTTAATCGCATTCAATTTCCTTGACACAGAAAGAGTATGGCTCTGGAGGTTTTGCGTCTTCTTTAACAGGCTCTAAAAACATGACAGTTTAAATAATTCTGATAAAACATGTAATAAACAATGTAATAAACAATTGTAATAAACACTTTTACAATCATTTGGGGGTACAAGCACATATGGGCACGTATTTGTCTATAAAGTGCACTTGTTTCCATTTAAAAGTATTGGTCATATTTGTATATGTGATGTGCTTGTTTGTGTCTACCATATTTCTTACACTAATCCAAAGCATTTTGACGCTTGACGGTGAGTGAATGAGGGCATTGCAAATTATGGAGGAACCTGTGTACCAGTTGGATGGTAATCCTGCCACCAGGTGGCAGTGTGGCCCACCTGTCATCAGCATGAGGCGCAGTAGGATCATATGCAGAGCCAAAGTGGTTGGGATGACCAGACCTAGCAGGAGAGATAAGTTCCCCAGGTGAAAGAGCAGGTGGTGAGCCTCCTCCCATTCCTCACAGGAGGTAACGTTGGGCTCCATGGTAGGGCTCAGCTGACCTCCTCCAGCCTGAGGGTCTGTGGACCACATGGGGGGTAGGATGGTGTGGTACAGGACACTGGTCATCTCTGGAGAGGCAGACATACTGATCCAGTCCAAGGGTAACCTAGATGGAGGAGTGTAGTGTGGTTGTTTCTTTACCGCTTATGAATGAGGTATACAGGATGTGTGTATGTTTCATAAAGTTTCATGCTTTATATCATAATGTCAAGAACAAAATATGGAAATACTATAATCTGGGAATTAAATATATAGCACTTAGTTGATATTGAAATGTTTTACATCAGCATTGCAACAACATCTGCGGAATATATTATTTGGCAGTGTTTAATTAAATCACACATAGCCAGGCTATAATTATATTGAAATGGTAAAGTGCTAAATGACTTTGCTATGCTTGCAAACACGAACCAAACCACATACTTACAGATGGCACAAAAACTAGCCTTAGTTCAAACGTTAACTTTATGTCACTCAAAGTCGGATATTAGGCAAAACGTAACTTACCGAACTGACAGTAATCGATGAAACGCGTCGCTATACAGAAAACGTAAAAAAAACAATGGACAAGTGTTGAGGAGCTATAAATGTAGGTCCTCGCGACTTGGGGGCTGTACAGTGTGAGTTGCGCATTCCAGCAAGCTGACATGCATTGACTAAAATGGGCAAGAGGCGAGGGGACAGTAGGCTAGTCAACACAACGCTCCTGCTGCGCACCTGCAATATCCGCACAAACCAACAGGGGGGGGGTAGAGTTTCCCATTTTCATATAATATACACATTATCACTTTATATAATATTACACCATATATTTCCTGTTATACGTTTCAAGATGTTGTTGGTAAACATTATTTAAACAAACAGTGTTCCATTTTCAACAGTGCTGAAGGTAAAAATACAACTGGTGTTTGTAGGCTGAATAAAATATTCAAGAGTCCTACATTGAATTGTATTTTTTTATTATGACTGAACAAAGGTTTACTTGAAGGAGACACATGTTATGCTTTATATACAATTAATTGGTGAACACAAACAGTACAGCAACTACGGCAATTCTAAATTATCCGGCATTATCAGGTAATAAAGTGCACTGTTAAACATAAACAGAAAACGCTTATTCTGTCTTGCTTATATCCTATTCACGGTCTACATGAAGAACTTGATTATAACAAACCGACAAAAATACATTCAATAATGAAAAGTAAAGATTTATAAGGTATGTTCCAGTCAGGAGTCGTTAACTAGCTGTGCTGAGACAGTTACACGGGCACGGTGGCTATGGTCATACTGACCAGGCTTTCGCAGGAACGCCTCTGTCTGCTCAAATTCAGACACCGGCGGCAAGTGAGAGTAGCTGGGTAACCGGAGGTCATATCTGAACCCACGGCTGTCGAACGCCTTGTCGGTGAGAGAGTACAGTTTGTCCGCGATGTCATTCCGCACGACAAGCGCAAATACCTTAGCGATGTAGCGGTGCTTGGCGAATAGTAGATACAATTTCTTACGTCTCCAAGACACGTATCTACAGCAATTATCTGCACGCAGGGTCACCTGCAGAAGGAAAGAAGACAATTGTGCTTACGTATACAAGTTGGGCAAAATAAGCTTAATTTGATCAGTAAACATGCCTATTTACCTGAAAAACCCCCTCTTCCGATGGCCGAAGAGAGTCCCATTCAGGTGAATCGAGGAACTGGAAAGGGTAGATGTAATGTAAAAACTCCCCGTTTACTGTCACACGAATTCTGTAAGAAAGGGTGGGGAAATAAGTTATTTTTCAGTATTCATAAACACTGGAGAGTTTAGCCTAAACGTTAATTTGAAATGCACCTGCCGGACAGAAGCACGGATAGCTTATCAATAGCAGTCTTGCCCTCCATGGCAAAACAGTGGTCTTTCTCCATGGTGTGGATGTCCCCTTCACAACAAGCGACTATCTTGCCGAAGTGAGTGAGCGACACCCCTAGCTTTTTGAACATGTAGGTGTACAGATCTTCAAATTCCTTTTCGAAAGTAACATTCCTTAGCCGATAAGCAACATGGACAACTTGAACCGCACATACCCCAAAGAGAGCAAAATTCCACAAAAAGGTGTCGATGGTGCACAAGTCCGACCACGACCAAATTGTGGTGCAAAAGAAACCGAGCGTTAGAAAGGTATATAAGTACAGTAACCCATAGAATCCGCTTCCCCCCATAAAACCCAAAACACATAACATACTACCCAGGTGGAACATGCCACCCTCGGTTTGCCTTTTCCATTCCTCACATATAGGGTACACGACTGCCGCGGTCAAGTTTTCAGGAGGTGGGAAAAATTCTGGAGGCTCCATGATTGTCCCGCGTTCTTGACTCCTAGTCTGCACAGCAATCAATTTAAATCAAGGTTTCAGCTACAGCGGTGAGCATAGGGAGCGCTTTTCTGAAACTGAGGAGAAATAAATAATAAAAATAGTACTAAAAGGTCAAACGGAACCGTTTCTAAAGATTTTTTTATCTGTAAATATTTATTTCGATCACCTGTGAAAATGTGAACTGAGTAGACTACAGAGCAGAGGTGACGGAGTAGCTACTGCTCCCCTTGGTCCTGACTCCCTACTGATTAATAGCACAATCGGTCTCAGTTAGAAATATTATCATGTCAACGTACCATAGTTTAGAACAAGTCTCAATAATTGAAAACGGATAGCTCTATTGAGATGTAAATAAGATGTCCATTATCATCAATTACCTAAAACGAAGCGCCCCAAAAGCATTACATTCCACATGTAAGCTTGGGTTTACCATTTCTGTTTACCATTTACCGAGAATGCTCACACTCACTAGGCCCCTATTTACAAGGTGACAACAGTGTTAGGATATTTCAAGAGAATAATTTGTGATGATCACTGACGAACCTCTAAAAGCTCTGACAGATCTCATTTAGTAGGAATGTACCACATACAGTATTTGTTTCTTCTTTTCCATTTTGGTGTCATAGTGCATAGGGTGAAAGGCTCCACTCTAGTCAGTGTTGATGTTTGTCTTTACCACTCCAGCTCACTGTTATCATTCCAGGACATGATATTTGAATCAGTGGTAGACAAACCAGGAGGCAAGGAGGAGGCAGTGATTTTGTAAGCTAAAATAACCCACCCCCAATTCCCTGGGTGAGCTGCTGCCTACCTGGTCAGGCAGTCAAGGTGACTTTGAAAGTCTCATGGCTACTAAGATGTGAAGATTCTCAGTAAAATATTTAGGGCAAGCAGCAATCACATGCAGAGACCCCCTTGGGCCGAAACAGTCAATGTGTCAGACAGAGAGTGCTAGTTATGTTCCCTGTGTTTGGTGAGATTTCCTGTTCGTTCTCTATTCTCTTCTATAAGCTCCCTGGGGAGTTATTGCCCTCTTTTAAAATGGAAGGTTACAACATAGTATGGGAGGATGGGAAGGTCTACAATTACAGTATGTAGTGCTGGAATCTGACCCTGGCTTCAGCTGTTGTGGGTCACTTAACCCATTTCATGCTTATACCCCATCATGCACTTGCACTTTAACAGCAGCCACCAGGATGTCAATAAAATAGACACACATTTTTGTTCACTACACTCAGAAGTGTGCAACACAACATCATTACAATAATAATGTGAATAGAAGGATAACTCCAAATACCCTCAGAGAAACAGGTGTTGTAAGGATATCAAATAGTTCCTACAGGATAACAGACACGAGGTAGAGATATGAGGTTTTTATTTAAGTAGTTTTTATGTCTGTGGGCCAATTAAAACTCTAATCCAAATATTTTTAAACAAAGTCCAGAACAGCATTGTCTGAGATGTAAAGTTGTGTCATTGGACAGGGGCTTTCTGATAAGATACATTTAAACAGAGTGGTTTCACCACTGTGTGGATGTCCCCTTCACAACAAGCGACTATCTTACTGAAGTGGGTGAGCAACTTTTTTTTAAAAGAGAAAGAGCGGGGAAGGAGGACGGATGGGTGGTTGTGAAAAATGATGTTGGGGAGAAGTGTCAGACAAATACAATTTCTTCACACCCTCTACAATTTCTTCACACCCTCCACTACACACTGCTACAACCCGAACATATCAGACAGAGCAGGGTAGGGTCGTCACAACGCACGCACACACAGGCGTAATGAATCTCCTTCAGAGAAGCACTGTTGTTATTTTTAGAGCCTCCAAAGATAGAGGCACTGGACTTTGGATTGACTTGTAAAATCACATACATGCAGACTTTTACACACTGTGGTGAAATGGACACACACCATGCTAGATGCTAACTCTGATGATACAGACGCCCCTAGATTCAAATGTACAGTCATGGTCAAAAGATCTGAGAATTACACAAATTAACTGACTCGTTAGTTTCTCAATTCATGTAATTGGTTATTACTTTTAAAATGAGACAATTCGTTACATTATTTCCCCTTTATAAAACACACAAGTCATTTATTATCCCTTGTTATTTTCTGTAAATCCATCTATGATTCGTTTGCGCAATGCTGATCTAAACAGAAAAAAGGTCTTGTGCATGAACAGGAATGTATGGCTGGAAATATTTGCATTATTTCTAACCTACGGAAGAGCAGGGGGCAAACATCCGCACAAGTTTCCTGGAAGCTGTACAAAGACCTGTTTAGCTGCAAGAAAATTTAAAGTCTGTCTTGGATCGTCTCACACTTAAACAAGTGTTTTCTATTATGCCGTTTACAACGTGTGTGAGTGTCATTTACAAATGATATTAACGTTTGTTATTCCAATAAACACGCATTGAAATTGTGCATATTGTCACAGAAAACGTCCAATATGCATTAACCCTCAATGAGAACGCATGTTATGGTCGTTTCCACCTCGATTTTTCCATGCGTAAGGTGTACCAGGAAACATGCACTCAGAATGGGTGTATTTGTTCTCCATTAATTACAGTAGCATTGCTAAGAGTCAAATACCATTACGTATTTTAACTCATTCATTCAGGTTTGGAGTTGGAGGTTCAAGCTGCTAGCTACAGTATGATGCTGAGGCTGTGGTGATGAGTTGTTCTGTGTGTTGGCTACAGTATGATGCTGAGGCTGTGGTGATGAGTTGTTCTGTTTTGGCTACAGTATGATGCTGAGGCTGTAGTGATGAGTTGTTCTGTTTTGGCTACACTATGATGCTGAGGCTGTGGTCATGAGTTGTTCTGTGTGTTGACTACATTATGATGCTGAGGATGTGGTAATGAGTTGATCTGTGTGTTGACTACAG
>JACXGM010001272.1:0-38057 GCA_016801145.1 Umbra pygmaea
CACGCGATAACTTCCTGAAGCTGAGGCCTGCGATCGCCGACTCAAAGTTGCAAGTGTGGTTTTTCAGCTCACAGACGCTAGGGGGGAGCGATACGACCAAAAATCAACTCGAAAGAAGTCATACAACCATTCCATTGACTTTGAAGCTGTTCAGTTAAGGTAAATTAAGCTAAATAAACTGCATAGTTCCCCTTTAACAAGTGATTAAACAGTACTGACTGGCATTTGCAAGGCTTTGGATATCTTTTTACATCCATTTCCAACTTTATGCAGTTCCAGTACCTTATTACCATTGTCTTTTGTCAGTTCCATTCTGCTCCCCATGGCTCAGTATCTAGCCTGCTCAGTGCATCCATGTGAGAGCTAACAAACTCAGTGACTATTTATATACATACACTAATTGCAATTTAAATTGCAACAGGTGTGGGAAACCTTTAATTGCCATTTTAATCTGAGTGTGTCACCTTGTTTGTAACAAGGCCAAACATTTAAGGGTATGTAAACTTTTGATCATGGCCAAGTGGGTGATTTTTGTTATCAGTAGGGTTCACAAAAGAATCAAACTGTGTGATAATTAATGGCTTCATATAATCAGGGATGCTGACGGGGGGACCACTGGGATTCTTGTACCAGTCCTGAGGTAGGCCCAAATTTTGTTTTTGCACAGTCATATTTTTTTAGCGAGGGGCCCTAAGTGTGTAGTTCTGTCCTGGGCCCAAACTACCCAGCATCCCTGCATATAATCACTATCCTTAAATAACAGTCAGATTTTTTGCATGAACATTAATATTGTCAAAATCAATGCCGAAATTTCACAATTTCTGCCAGGGTGTGCAAAGTTATGTGCACAACTGTATATTGTTATAACCAACTCTGCTATGGGGCTGGTTTTCAAAAGTGGACATATTGTGTTAGATAAATTATAGCACCATGTTGGAATACGATATGAGAAAAAAGATCCCCATTTCAAATGAAAATGGCAAGTGTTTCTCATAATAATAAAGTCAGATGTACTGATGTTCAGAAATGTACTAAATAGTAAAAGGGGGACACCCATCCCAAGGAAATTCTTTGGAAAGATTTGCTTTCTCTTCTGAGTCTTTTTATAGTTTATTATTAGCTTATAGTATCATCCTATTATATAATTAATGATCCATTTACAGATGTAAATACATAGCCTATTTTAATTGGTTGGCAGCAAGGAAGTGGGTGTGCTCAGAATATCAACCCTCAAAAGTGTATATAAACACTATACTCTACATCTAAGAAGCCTGTGCTTGATTTAGCACCACTACAGAAGTGGTAATGGATATCTCATCTAATCAACCTCTTGATCCAAACCTGTTCTGTTACCCAGAATCGAATGCCTCTTGCACCAGACAAGTCTTAAATCAAGGAGCTCAAATTGCATTGTATCTTCTGCTTTCGTTAGGTATGTTGGTTAACATTATTGGGAATAGCGTGGTAATTATCTCCATTGCTCACATTAGACAGCTACACACACCAACCAACATGTTTATCATGTCTCTGGCCCTTGCCGACCTGCTTATCGGAGTGGTTGTGATGCCTTTCAGTGCCGTCAGATCTCTGGAGGGCTGCTGGTACTTTGGAGATGTTTTTTGTTTTCTTCATTCCAGTTTTGACATGTTCCTCACAACTGTTTCAATTTTTCACCTGGTATGCATAGCCATAGATAGATACGAGGCTGTGTGCAATCCACTTCGCTACACCAACAACATAACCGTACAAATTGCATGGCTAATGCTTTTTGCCAGTTGGGGCATAGCTATAGTTTACTCGTATGGCCTGCTGTTTTCAAAAGCACAACTGCGAGGACAAGAGGAAACTAATGCATCTGTGTACTGCCAGGGACGTTGTGATCTTTTCTTTAATGAACTGTGGGGTGCCCTAGACTCTTTGATAGTATTTTTCTTTCCATGCTCTGTTATGGTGGGTTTGTATACAAAAATATTTTTTGTGGCAAAAGAGCATTCCAAAAAGATTGCAGACTGCCAAAAGAATGCAGGCTCTTTCGGTGTGGTGTCCCAGCGGTCAGAGCGAAAAGCAGCTAAAACACTTGGCATTGTGGTGGGTGTTTTCATCTCTTGCTGGTTGCCTTTCTTTGTTAATTTCGTAGTCGATCCATATACAAACTTTAGCCACACAGGTTCCACACCTGACGTTGTCTTTGAATTATTTCTCTGGGTCAGTTACTTTAATTCCACTGCAAATCCAATCATCTATGCATTGTCCTATCCGTGGTTCAAAAAATGTCTTAATGTTATTGTCACATTGAAAATATTCAATAAGAATTCCTCATATATAAATGTATTTCCTGCTATATGATTATCATGTTTGGACAAACCAATGCTACATCATTGTAAAACAGAATTGTGTTATTAGCTATGTACCAACATTATGCAAACAATTTAAATGAACCAAGGTAAAAAACGAAATAGATAATCAGAGTTTGCTCGTCAATAACTCTTGCAAAAAAAAGGTCAATAATGACAACAGTCCTATAGATAATCAAGTGAAGGTAGAGTGGAAGGGAAACCATACAACTGACAATTTCCTTCAAAAACGTCTGCTACGCTGTTTTCAGGTGCGGGTGGTTTAGGGACCATGGTAAAATTGCAATACCATTAATTGCAAATTAGCCGAAGACTTGATAACTTACATCATGCTTTCAATACTTTCCACTACGAATGAACAACAGATGTACAGACACGTGTTTGTTATGAAATAAACAAATGTTTTATGTATTTTAAAATGAATCTATATTTCTGTAAGGCTATGTTTAATAGCTCACTATCCATATGAGATAGAGATATACTAACAACTGTATTGTGCTGTTTGAACTCTCCACTCAAGGGTTCCCCCCTATATTTTATGTTTTTGTAACTTTATTATATATACATACTTGTCATATTAGAGCTTTATCATTTCACATAATGTAGATATAATATGTTTTCAGATTAATATCCAGATGACATTAGACCAGATGTACGAAATGAATCTCTACTTCTGTAAGGCTGTGTTTAATAGCTCACTAGCCTTATGAGAGAGATATACTAACAACTTTATTGTGCTTTATGAAGTCTCCACTCAAGGGTGCACCCTTATTTCTTGTTTTTGTAACCTCATGGTGTTCATTGTCCAGTGTACACCAACTAGAATTGCCAATTAAATATCCGCTGATTTTACATGAAAGTATATTCCTATGACTCTTTTTTCAATAGCACACAATCCATATAATAGAGATCTACAGGCAATGTTTTTTTTGTATTTGGTTCAGTACACCCATCTCTCAATGGTACTGTACACCCCTTAGTGTTTGTAAATTCCATTATTTTAATATATATACAGTGGGCTCCAAAATTACTGGCACCCCTGTCTGGCAATGCACAATAATGTAAAAATATAAACAATACATTTAGAGAAACTTAAAGCTACACTGTGTATTTCTTTGAGTTGATTCTTAGCAAAAAAAACTTTGCTCGAATTGCGGCAGCCATGTTATGCCTCCATCTTTAAAATACATTAGCCAAAGAGGGACATACCTGGAAATTCAAGCTCGGCCTTTCACGCTTTTACACTATAGAGGCACTGTGACGAATGCCAGGGGGAGATTACTCATGACTGCCGGAAAATTTCAAAGTCTTTTGAAGATGTAAGATCATGCCTATTCTCGAGGACATGTTATGGCAGCGCTGGTCCAAGATGTACAGTAGGCAAGAACGTTCGCCTGGCAACACAAACTCTGATTTTTGGTTTCAAAATAATAGTGCTCATGGTTCAGTGCAATAATAATGGTTTATTCATTGCATAGGTAGTGTCCATGTTCATGCTTTGCTAAAATTAGTATTCTGCTGCTTCTTTTTCTGCTGCTTCTCTTTCACGGGAGTGACGAAACGCCCTCTGTAGCGCTGTTTGTTCGCTGAGGGCTACGGTAGAATCATGACGACAAAATACAGCGACCTCCATAAAAGGGCGTGCCTGCGGTTATGTAGATATAAATGGCTCATTCTAAGGTAATAAAAACATAATGGTTCATTATGTGAGGTCTTTACACACCACTGAAAACATAGTTATGGATCTTATATTGCATTTCTGTCAATAGATCCTTAGAAATACTACACACTGAACCTTTAAGACCAAATTGATCAGGTAAAAGGAGTTAATATCTTAACAGTAACCTATAAAACAATTAGAAAGAAGAAAGGAAATATCAATCATGGTCACCGGTAAGATATGAACTCCCTTTACCTGATCATTTTTGTCTTAAGTATGGACTTCCCAAAACTTGTGAACTCAGAGTTACTCAGAAATGTACTTTTACTCAAGTAAATGTCCACCTCTGGCGCACAGATACATTTTTTTGAAGGGTTAAACCTTTAACCAATTTTAAATGTGGCAGATTGTGTCTCTAGTTGGTTGTACCTGTCTTGCTTACTGTAAATTTGTCAAAACTTTTGCAATGTTATTTACTGCAAAAAATTTGCAAATGTGAGCCACCGATTACTGTTTGTAAGGTTGAAAGTTTTTCCATTTTAGATACACTTGATGGGGAGACATCCAATCCATCTAGCAGGTGTGGCTCTGAAATGTACCTCTTCAGTATTTTCAATTACATCTTCAGCTGCAGTCTCCACATTGAAGACCTTCCGCAATGCATTGAATATGACTTTGGCCTGATCCCTTGAAATGCTGTTTTGCAAACAGGCAAAACAGAAGGTGGCAAATTACTAGTCCTTTCTTTGTCAATGGTTTTCCTGCCAAATCCGTTACGAAGGTAAAGAACTGCAAACCTCTTTAAACCTGCTCGGGTGACATTGCCTTTTGTGATGTCATCACATTTACGCAGATGACACCAATTGCTGGTTGAACTACGGGGCACACTGTAAAAAAAATCTGTGAAAAAACACTAAACAGTACTGGTAATTTGATAACAGCACTTTTTCTATTATTCTACAGACATTTCCTTCAAGACAATAACAGAAAATACTTTATAAACACAGTAGATGTCCGTTTAAAGTAATATCATATCTGTGTGTTAACAGACAGTATTTTCTGTTACTGTCTTCAGGGAAATGTCCGTAAAGTAATAGAAAAAGTTCTGGCAGCAAATTACCAGTACTTTTTACAGTTTTTCCACAGATTATTTTTACAGTGCAATGTTTTGCATCAATACAAAGCCTGCTCATTTTACACAGAAGCAGGGGGAACCAAGCTAAAAATAAGGGAGCCACACTGAATACACATTTGTTGTTCTTTTATGGAACACAAAATTAAAGATGTCAGTACGAAACTACATCTCGTACTCTCTGCTTTTTTACATTGTTAGTATTTGTTTTAATCAAATTAGGAACACATACATACGGTATAAAATCAAATTTCTTTCGTACTAAAGCTATTCCAGTGAACATTGTCCTCTCATCTACTTGGCGGAGTGATATACACTTTACTGTGCAATAGACTCTATTCAAGGTGTTTGGAAGCGCAATACTCTGGAAGCGCAAATACTTTCGCATTAAAAAATGTTCAGTTAGCCAGTCAGCGGAAATAACCAAATGTCCTATTATACCAATATCTAAAATGATATATGTCAAAACCAGCTGCTTAACTGTGTTCCAGACACTTGATTGGGTGGGCCGGCGTACACACCCCACCCATGCCAACGCAACTACTTTGGACATAGAGAGGGATGAGGGGCAAACATCCTAGAAACAGAAGTGGGAGTGTGTTTTGTATACTGAAGTCCCTTTTTCACAAGAGCGGCCTCATCATTGATCCTTTCATAATGTACTCTGTCCAGCCATAGTTGACGGATGATCTTGTTTGGTTCGGCTATTTCAACTCTTCATTTACCCTTTTTTACACTTGGGTGGAGGAGGTTATAGAGAATCAGAATTATCATGGAATACTGAAGTAGATATTCTAAAGAAATATGCTTTGGGGCTGGTTTTCGGAAGTGGAAGTTGTGCTCAAAGGTTTGCATACCCCTGGAGAATTGGTAATATATGTGCCATTTTTAAAGAAACATGAGTGAGCAGGCAAAACAATTTCCTGTATGGCACAATCATAAAACATGACAATAAAGAAATAATTAAATGACCCATTCAAAAGTCTGCATATCCTCACTTTTTAATACGGTGTATTGCCCCCCCCAGCATCAATGATAGCGTGCAGACATTTGTGATGATTTCTTTGAGGCCCAAATACTTGCAGGTGGCTTACCTGCCCATTTGTTTTGGCAAAATGCCTCCAGGTCATGCAAAGTCTTTGGTCGTCTTGCATGAACCAAATGTTTGAGATCTCCCCAGAGTGGCTTGATGATATTAAGGTCAGGAGACTGTGATGGCCACTCCAGAACCTTCACCTTTTTCTGCTGTAACCACTGGAGGGTCAACTTGGCCTTGTGCTTAGAAATGTACTAAATAGTGAGAGGGAAACCCATCACAAGTAAATCCTTTGGGAAGTCTTGCTTCCTCTTAGTCGTTTTTGTTTATTATTAGCTTATAACATCATCTTATTATATAATATAATTACAGATGTAAATACCTAGCATATTTTAATTGGTTGGCAACATGAAAGTGGGTGGGCTCAGAATATCACACCTAAAAAGAGTATATAAACTCTATACTTGATTTAGCTCCTCTACAGAAGCAAGAATCAGCTCTAACGTTATGTTTTTTTGTGGTAATGGATATCTCATCTAATCAACCTCTTGATCCAAACCTGTTCTGTTACCCAGAATCGAATGCCTCTTGCGCAAGACGAATCTTAAATCAAGGAGCTCAAATTGCATTGTATCTTCTGCTTTCGTTAGGTATGTTGGTTAACATTATTGGGAATAGTGTGGTAATTATCTCCATTGCTCACATTAGACAGCTACACACACCAACCAACATGTTTATCATGTCTCTGGCCCTTGCCGACCTGCTTATCGGAGTGGTTGTGATGCCTTTCAGTGCCGTCAGATCTCTGGAGGGCTGCTGGTATTTTGGAGATGTTTTTTGTTTTCTTCATTCCAGTTTTGACTTCTTCCTCACATCTGTTTCAATTTTTCACCTGGTATGCATAGCCATAGATCGATACGAGGCTGTGTGCAATCCACTTCGCTACACCAACAAAATAACCGTACAAATTGCATGGCTAATGCTTTTTGCCAGTTGGGGCATAGCTGCAGTGTACTCGTATGGCCTGCTGCTGTCAAAAGCACAACTGCGAGGACAAGAGGAAACTAATGCATCAGTTTACTGCCAGGGACGTTGTGATCTTTTCTTTAATGAACTGTGGGGTACCTTGGACACTTTGATAGCATTTTTCTTTCCATGCTCTGTTATGGTGGGTTTGTATACAAAAATATTTTTTGTGGCAAAAGAGCATTCCAAAAAGATTGCAGACTGCCAAAAGAATGCAGGCTCTTTCGGTGTGGTGTCCCAGCAGTCAGAGCGAAAAGCAGCTAAAACACTTGGCATTGTGGTGGGTGTTTTCATCTTTTGCTGGTTGCCTTTCTTTGTTAATTCCATTGTCGATCCATATACAAACTTTAGCCACATAGGTTCCACACCTGACGTATTCTTTGAAATATTTCTCTGGCTTAGTTACTTTAATTCCACTGCAAATCCAATCATCTATGCATTGTTCTACCCATGGTTCCAAAAATGTCTTAATGTTATTGTCACATTGAAAATATTCAATAAGAATTCCTCATATATAAATGTATTTCCTGCAACATGATCAACATGTTTGGACACTGGAATGCTACATCAATGTAGAACAGATTTATGTTAACAGTATGTGCCAACTCTATGCAAAAATTTAAATGGCCAGAACAATGTCATTTCATTCCCAGCAAAACAGATGTAATGGATACATTTCTGAAACGCTCAGCTGTTTTATTTTCTGCAATGATATCCCCATATTTGATTATTGTATTAAAGGAGGCAAATTAAGAGAACACTGCACATTCTAAGGCTGTCAATATTTGATATATACATATGATAAATAAACCTTACTGTATAACTTTTTCCCTTTTATTTATTTATTACTTTGAATAAACTGTCATAATATGCATATAATTCAGACTGTCATGAAATTTGGCTATTCAAAATTATTTTAACCCATGTGTGATGTTCAAAATTAGGCTAAGATTAATTCAGACCCGCCATAGCAATGTTTACACAGTGCCAATTTACCCTAATATGTTGTAGGCATAGCATAGCTCTAATTCGGAAGAGATAAAGTCATTTCCAGGCCTCGTCCTGTTTCATGCAGTCACGAAGACCAGTCTGAGAAATTAATCTGGTGAGGAGGAATAACTCATTCTGGATAAATACGGAAATGCGCTGTAAAGCGCAGCATCTGTGGATCATGTGACCGAAACGCATGACACCGTTCAGGAAGCAAACAGCTAGCGGAACAGACGGCCAAGACAGAACTAAGGTAAACCAACACAGGAAAACAAATATGTAGGATAGGCTCTTTATCGAGAATATGCTTTGTTGCCATCAGCAATGTTTGGACTTCTAATGATCAGTTTATGTCGACAAGGAAAAATTATGCAGTCATTTTACTAGACACGGATGTTATGGTTTTTACAGTGTCTAAAACGCTTGCCAGCAGTTGTGCAATTGGAGAAACATTTTACCTACCCTACACACGATTGTATTCCAAATATATATTAACATGGGTATTTTAACATGCACATATTTAGCATGAAATGCAAACAATATCATATCAGAATTGCAGACCTTTCGGCTTATTTGAAGTTCAACCTTGTCATTTCGCTGCCTTTATTGAGGCGTTTGTGCTTCCGCATTGTTATGTTCTCATTTTCAGGCTGAGGGCGTCAACTAAAGGTGCCCTCTTTCCATGGGCTCATTAATCTGACTGGTCAGCTGATCTATTGAAACTAACCTCTTACAAGGTCAATTATAAAGGTCTATTATAATTAGAAATAACAAGCTGAGATTTTCCCCTTTCACTAGAATCAGGTGGAATAAATACCAGGGAACTTAATTATTATGAACTGTGATTTGTTTAACATACTGCAGTAATGCTGCATTCTCAAATAATTTTTCTTCAATTTTTTTTGTAATTGTAAGGTTAGCTGTGTGAGTGACTGAACTAAAACCATAATTGTAACATTTTATGATTAAGGTTTTACAGAGAATCCCAATGTGTCAACCATGGCCTACCAATATGGAAAAGTGCAAGACCCAAATGTTCTTACTCAGACAATAATCTCCAACATCCAGAAGATTACACAACAAAGTAATTGTTAATCATATTTGTTACATTTTGATTCACCTTTTCAAATTGAATAATTTCCCATGTTAATAAACACACAGTAAGAGTTTTTGTGTTGATATTTATTCTGTTTCTACCAGCATCTGAAATACAAAGAATTGTAAACCAATTGGGGACACCACAAGACACCAATGAGCTCAGACAGCAACTGTGAGTTACATTTTAATTAGAAAAGGTATTTTGTTGTGTAGATTTTACAATGGTTTTGAATTCAGATATACATAGTTTAGACAGTCTAAATGAGACTTTTCACTGTTTAAATACAGGCAGCAGAAACAACAGAATGTCAACCAACTTGCCAAAGAAACTGACCGTTGTGTGAAGGATTTTGGCACTTTGCCTGTCACAGCTGAACAGGTACTGAACAACATTTAAGAAATGTTTAGTTAACGTGAGCACCACATAGAACCTGTCTGTGATATAATTTGAACAATATCTATCTCTTTACTGGTCACATAGGCACTGTGTTCTGTGTTATCCTTGCTGATACTGTACTAATATGTTCCTTGTGAATGCAAGTGTTTTCATTCACACGACTTCTCAGGAAAGTTTAATAATGCTCTATGTTCAATAGTTAGGAATAAATGTCTCTAATGAAAAAATACCTTCATTATATATATACCCTTGGAAAAAAAAGTTAAACTTCTCACTACAACTGACCAACACCCAAAATACCAGATAGAAACTGACACCGTCATTAACGAAGGTGTCATTAAGTTGATCAGAAATAGTAGTGAAAACATCATTGATTGATTGATTGATTGATTGATTGATTGATTATGGATGAGCTAAATGTTTTATCATTTGAACATTGAATAAAATGGCTGCTGAAAAGTTGCCTTTGCTGCTGTATGTGAGTAATTAATTATAAACCAGTAATTTCCAAAAGCAATACAGTGTCTTGCATAATTATAACCCACTCTTGGACATTTTCACATTTTGTAGTATGACAACCTGGAATGAAATAGGATTAAAGTGTTTTTTTAACCATTTCACAACATACCAAACACAAGGTGCTCAATGTTTTATAGTGACACAAAGGCTAATTAAATAAATAAGACATTTGTTGGCCCCATAAGTATTCACCCCCTGAGTCATTTCTTGGAGAACATTTTTCGCTGCATTAACAGCTGTGAGTATTATGGGGGAAGTCTCTCTTTCTCAAGCTCTGTCAGGTCGGATGGGGACTGTTCTAGTTCAGCAATTTTCAAGTCCTTCCAGACGTTCTCAATCAGATTGTTGTCTGGGTTTTGACTGGGACCTTCTAAGACATTCAGATTCTTGGTTTTAATCCACTCCATTTTAGCCTTGGCTGTGTGTTTATAGTCATCATCCTGCTGGAAGGTGAACCTCCGCCCCAGTCTCAGGTGTCTTGAAATAGGTTTTCTTTTAGAATTGCCCTGTATTTGGCTTGCCCTCAACCCTGACCAGTTTCTAAGTCCCTGCCAATGAAAAGCATCCCCAAAACATGATTTACTGCCACTTACATGCCTTACCGTGGGGATGGTGTTCACAGGGTGATGAGTAGTGTTTGGCATTACCCCACACATAGTGTTTTTTTGCTAATGCCAATTAGTTGAAGTTTGGTCACGTGTGCTGTTTCTGCCACGTGCCATTTGGCAAACTCAAAACAGGTTTTGACATGGACTTTTTTCAGCAATGGCATTCTACTCACCACAAATTCAAAAAGCCCAGCTTTGTGGAGTGTCCGGGTCACAGTTCACCCATGGACCTTTCTCCCATCTCAGCTGCAGATCTCTCCTACTCCTTAAGAGTAACCATTGGCCTCTTGGTTGCTTCTCTGACTAATGCCCTCATTGTCAGGTCACTGGGTTTTCAAGGACTTCTTTCTCTATGCAGAGCCACAGTTGTGCCATATTCTTTTCATTTATTAACAATGGATTTAACAGTGCTCCAGGGGACGTTCAAAGTTTGAGATTTTTTTATATATGATTGGTGCTTCTCCAAAACTTTATCCGGACTTGTTTTGATAGCTACTTGGTCTTCATGATGGAGTTTGTTTATAAATGCTCACTAACAAATTCTGGGGGCCTTTCAAAAATGGGTGTATTTATTTTGAGATCATGTGACACTGAATTCCACCAGAGCTTATATAGTGGTTTCATAGGAAGGCGGTGTAAATGCGTGTATATAACCAACAAATATATAAATAATTGCTTTGTGTCACAATAAGAAGAAATTGCACCTTCAAATGTTCAATATGTTGTGTAAAACAAATGGTCAAAATCCCAATACAATCCTGTTTTATTCCAAGTTGTCACTCACTACAAAGGGTGGAAAAATCCAAGGGGGGTGAATATTTATGCAAGACTCTGTAGACAAAATTGGTAATGTCTTGGATGTTTTAATTGATTAAATGCCACCTTGATGCATTTCTTTTAATAACAAAAATTCCTGGGTGTTGTAAAAACTTTCACTAGTAGTGTATAAGATTGCTAAAACAACTTGAGTAATACAAAGTACCTGTAAACAAATTCTTTAATATCTGAAAAAATATGAACCTTTGCATGTGAAAGTGGTAGCATTTTACCAGCAATATACTAAAATAGTGGTGGGGAAGTACAATTTAGCCGATTACTACTTTAAACAGTTCATTGCAACTGTATAGATGATAATCAAAATTATTCAACCTCCATTATAAATCGGTTTATTGTCAAAATTGAGACTTTCAACTGTTTGCAATGAACAAATCCAACAAAAGCAATTAAAATAGCTGGTGGTTTCCGCATATGCAACTGATAATGACTTCTCCAGTCTCAAAGTTATTCAACACCTTTACGGCAATCTTCTTTAGTACTTAGTAGAGTACCGTTTTTCTGTGATGACTTGCTGCAAACGAGATACATAGACAGACTCCAGCCTGTGGCAGCGTTCCTGAGGAATTTTAGCCCATTCCTCATGAGCAATGGCCTTCAGTTCATTAATAGTCTTGGGTTTGCTACAACTGCCTTCTTCAAATCCCACCAGAGTTTCTATGGGGTTAAAGTCAGGTGACTGTGATGGCCACTGTAGAATCTTCCAGGACTTCTTCTGCAACCAAGCCTTGGTGAAATTTGACATATGCCTGGGATCATTGTCCTGTTGGAATTTCCAATGATGACCAAGCTTCAGCTTTCTTACAGACAACATGATGTTTTTCTCCTAGAACTTCCTGTTACTTCAATGAATCCATCTTAACTTCCACACAATGCAGGTTTTCTGTCCCAGAGGATGCAATGCAGCACCAGAGCATCACTGAGCCACCACCATGCTTGACTGTGGGCAGAGTGTTCTTTTCATCGTATGCTTCAGTCTTGTTTCATCGCTCCACAGAACAGAATCCCAAAACCTCTGTGGCATCTTTATGGTTTTGAGCATATTGAAGCACTTTTCTCGTGCTTTTGGGTCAGTAGTGGTGTATATCTTTGAGTTCTGGCATGGAAAACATCTGCGTGTGGTAAGCGCCTTTTTGGGCTCACTGAACCCTCAGTGCCTGTTGCCAACAAGGTATACAGCATTGATAGCTTCCTTTTCCCACCCCGTCCAGGTAATGTATCCACCGTTCCCTTCACTTGTTGGAAAAGTGATCAGTCCCATGATTTAGTACTTTGTAGAGCTACCTTTTGCTTTAATTACAGCCATCATTCTGTTTTCATATGTCTTTATTAGCTTTGCACACCTAGATTGGGGAATATTTTCCCATTCTTTCTTGCAGAATTGTTCGTGGTGAGCGCCGATTGACTGCTGTCTTCAAGTCCGTCCACAGATTTCCAATTGGATTTAGAGCAGGGCTCTGACTTGGCTACTTTGCTATCCTTAAGCCACCGCATAGTTTTTTTGTGTTTAGGGTTCATTGTCGTGCTTGAAGGTGAACAACCTGCCCATCTTCAGCTGTCTAGCGGAGGTCCGCAGGTTTTCCTCAAGAATTTGAGTTTGCAGCATCCATTTTCCCTTCAATCCTGACCAATTGCCCAGTACCGCTGAAGAGCAACACCCCCACAACATAGTGTTTCCACCACCATGCTTCACAGTAGGTATGGAGTGTTTTGGGTGGTGTGCTATGTTTATTTTTTGCCAAACTTAACGCTTGCAGTTCAGTCCAAAACGTTTATTCTTGGACTGATTTGACCATAACCTTTTGCCACATGGCATTATAATCTTATTTTAGTATTTAGTAATAGTTAGTTATTTTGCATGGCGCAATCAAGACTCCATGTGGGCATTTTTCAGAAGAAGGTTTTTTCTTGCCACCCTGTCATACAGGCCAGCTTTGTGGAATGCTTGTGAAACTGACCAGTCTGTGCACGAGACAATCTCAGCCATAAGGACTTGTAAGTCCTTCAAAGTTGCCATTGGCCTGATGCTAGCTTCCTTGATAAATGTCCTCCTGGCTTGATTGTCCAGTTTGGAGGGACTGCCCAATCTAGGCAAGGTGTTGGTGGTGCCTTATGCTTTCCACTTCTTAATAATGCTCTGAACGGTACTCAGAGGGATAGTTAAAACATTGGAAATCTTTTTGTATTTTTCTCCTAACTTGTGTCTTTCCACAACTTTGTCCCAGTTGCCTTTTGAAAGCACCTTTCCAACCGTGGTGTATTCTTTGCGTTGCCGTGCACTACTAGTAATGGACTCGTCATTGAACAGCCAGTTTTCTTATGAAGTAGTCAAAACGACTGCAATTGATGTCAGGTAGGGGTCATTAGCATTGTGTGTGTGATCTGGGAAGTGACTGGTTAATAATAGTCCATTTAGAAGGATGATCACTTATCAAAACCAGGTATTTCACTAACAAAATTTTAATAATTGTTCAGAATTTTTGTAAATGTAATTTTCCCTTTGATGTTGAGGGTTATAATGTGTAAAAACAGCTGGCAAAAGTGAGATTTCAATTTATATTTATTTCCAAAGTGCGATGTGATAAAAGGTAAGAATTTTGACAGGGTATGATGATTTTCAATACGATACTGATTTCCTTAAGTTATTTTAATAATGAGAATATTTGTAGTTACTTTATCCTGTATGTAAAAGCCAAATAGAATAGCATAGTATACATGAGGGAGACCAACTCATTCAAATCAGACTTTAAAATGTCTAGACTATTTGCTTTTATCAATTAACAATCTTTTTTTTTTTTAATTTTGGCCTGAATGTATAATATTATATTTATAGGCACATCATTTCCCTTTTATACCTCAGTTATTCATGAATTTACAAGTTTAAGTCGGGGTCTTTCGATAACATGGGGCACAACTCATGACAAAGCACAATTATATGAGCCAGTACACCATTTTTAGCTCAATAGTGACACATTTACAACCAGAGGCCAAAATCACAAACTGCATCTGTAAGCACTTACACTGTTATTTCCTGTTTTTGTAGTTGTGGCTTAATCAAAGGTTAAAGGCACGCTACATTAATGAGAAAAGTCCCACAATGTTGAAGGCATTTGTGTCTGTGCCTGGTTCAAGTGTCATCTGGCTCAGTGGTTATGGAGTCAGGTTTTTAGTTGGAAGGTTGCCGGTTTGACATGTGTCTTTGAGCAAAGGCACTTAACCCTAAATTGCTCCGGGGAAATGTCCCTGTAGTTACTGCATGTCGCTCTGGATAAGAGCATCTGCTAAATGAATGTAAATGTAAAATACATTATTTTAGAGCTTTGTACAGGAATAATGCAATGCTTACAAACATCCACTTTAATTTAGAAAGAAATGAAACCTATCATTTCCAAACACACTAGTTATATTATTTTATAACAACTGTGAATATACATGTGCTTCATATTGGTCAATTGATGTGTTGTTAGTGGTTCAGTATTTTTGAGCATTAGGACAAAAGGCTTCAATTTGAAAAAAGGCTTTGAAATAATCCTCAATTGAGATTAAAGAGGGATGCTATGAAACACTATAAACTTGTTCACTTTTGAATTGGTTCTTCAATTCTAAAATATTACAATAACTGTTTTATTTCCCTCTGTTCTAGCGCCAAAGGAAGATCCAAAAAGATCGATTAATCAATGACTTCTCCAATGCACTGGCCAATTTCCAAAAAACACAGAGGCAGGCAGCTCAGAAAGAGAAGGAGTTTGTTGCCAGAGTCCGAGCTGAGTCCAGAGCGTCGGTCAGTAAACTAAACCTTACTACTTCTCAAATTAATAATAATTAGTAATTTGTATGACTTATTTTATTATTATTATTATTATATTTTATTTTTTCATCAGATGTGTAGTGATTTGTCGTGAACGGAGGAGTTAAATCATTGATATTGTTGTTAACACAACATATAACATCTCACCTAAAATGGGGGAGACTCACCCTAATTTCTCTGTCCCTCTTCAGGTCGGCTTTCCTGACAACAGCTTTGAAGGAAATGGAAACCCGTTTGAAAGGTCTGAGTTCACCTTTTCAACAGTCTTGTGTTTATTTGGTGTAATAGTGCAGACAAGCTTCACTAAACATACTCTTTAAGCCAGTGTTTGAAGTGGAAACATTGCCAGTACTCCACTTATTCCCTCGTATCATTAAGTATTGCATTTTAATTTTACAGTGCATAAATGATACAAAGAGATTGCTTTTGTTCATGATATTATGTGTGTGTATTTTATTAAGGGGTCGAGGGACATGATTTTTCCAGATTTTCCTCCCTTGCCTATTCCCTATAATCTTGCCTTGACGGCAGCTCTGCAACTCCTTGTGCACGCCCCTCGTCATCCCACAGATCTGTACAAGGTTCACAGAAGCAGCGGCATGCATATAAATTTGTCTCAATAGTCAAGGACCTTGTGGAACGCCATTCACTACATCAAGAAATCCTGATTTTACACCAGTGGAAACTATATTTGTTAAGTAATTTTCAAACCATCTACAGGCAGCCAGGTCTAGTCCAATTGATGACAGCATCTTAAGCAGTAATAGATGATCCACATTGTCAAAAGCCTTAGATAAATCAATTAACATAGCTGCACAATGCTTCCCTTTATCAATACCACCTATAATGTCATCCAGTACCAGAGTAGCGGTGGAAGTGGTACTATGACCTGGTATTAAGCCAGACTGATAAACATTTAAAATACATTGTTTATATAAAAAGCAGCACAGCTGCGACAAGGACACTAGCAAAACGGAAAACTGAAGAAGAATCGGGCAGGAAGGATAAGGCGAGAGAAATTGTTGATTCATATCAAGCAATATGGCTTCCTGTTCAGTCGCTTTTTGCTTTTAAAACTCTTACACTAACATACAAAGCCATGCATGGCCCCTTCTTATATCTATGGGGGAGAGAGCTTTCTCTGTTGGGTTAGGGTTAACCCTTACTCTTCATCAGCCTCCCTGTAGATTAATATCTATGGGGGAGAGAGCTTTCTCTGTTGCTGCACCCAGGTTATGGAATGCACTTCCTCTCATTGTTAGAGATGCTCCCACATCAGAAACTCATCTTTTTAAAATTGCTTATGTAGACTATCATGATTAGTATGTTGTGTTTTACTCTATTGATTATCTTTGTATCATTCTTGTCTTTTGTATTTCATTTGCTTTTACTGTCTGTAGCGCTTTGGGTTTTAGAAAAATGCATTATAAATAAAATGTAGTTTATTATTATTATTATTATTATCATCATCATCAGATTGAGCGCATTGTCCACTACAACAGGCATATTACGTGTGATCATAATGCACAGACCAGCAGTATGTCTGTCACGCAGCCCCTCCAGCACTGCTTCACTGAAGAACACTTCTTTGGATTCGTATTCACATTATGAATAGATATAGTATGATGCGTTTCAGTATAACTAAATAGTTGACGAGGTGGCTGTATTAATAAAGCATTAAGCACTTTTTACAATGAAGTTGCTTGTGCCCAGGGGACAATACATTTGCCTGTGCAAATGCAAATGTAACTCAAACCAAGGACATTTCACTTCAGTGTTAACTATCTGGGCTGCTATAAGTTAGCTATAAGTGAACTATTATTTATGTAAAGCAAACTACAAACAGATTACCATACGACATGCACGATAAGAACAGAGAAAGCTCATCTTACAACAGACGTCAACAGATGGGTAGAATAAATAAATAATATTTTATAGTACTGACAGCACTATGGTAATTGGTTTAAAAGTAAAAAAATGTGTTGTCCCTAACTGGACACAACATGCATGCGTGCGCCATTCTGGATTTTGTCGGTCCCTTGTATGGTGGCTCTGAACTGTCAAAACTCTCAAAATGCTGGCTATGGATGCGAAAAATGCAGAAAAATCAAACCTGATCCGATTTAAAAAAAAAATAATTATTACGGACGAAAGTTTCTAAGGCAGTGTGCAAGGATGATTGACATAACACGAGGTGTTTATATTTTTTAACGTGCTAAAATTTTGGATGCGAATTTCGGACTCTGTGTGCAAGAGCCTTAAGAGGTCATATTTACTGAAGTCAAAAGCTATTTCAATCAAAAACATCTTAACAGGGCAAGTTACATGTTAACATAGGACCCCTTCTTCAATATCACAATTCTTGTTTCCATTGAACTTGTGTGTTTATGGAGAGTTTCTGCTTGAATTTCTTTGCAGGATGTCAGAATAGCCTCCCAGAGCTAATGTTTTGATGCAAACTACCTCTCACCCTCATAGATCTTTTGCTTGAGGATACTCCAAATGTTCTCAATAGGGTTGATGTCAGGGGTGGATGGGGGCAGGATGTTTATGCACAACTGCATGCCTCTAATGGATCGTACACCTTGAGGTTTCAGACGATTCCAGAGGCATCTTTAAATACCTGTTTGCTGCTTTGTAATGGCATTTTAACAGCTGCTCTCTTAATCCGATGAATTTGTCTGGTAGTAACCTTCCTCATTATGCCTTTATCTGCAGGAACCCGTCTGCTCTGAATCAGCCACAAATCTCATCACAGTACGATGATAACACCCAATTTGTTTTCGGTCTGTCTGCTGCGTGCAGACAGTTTCTTTTTAACCACCACTCTCATGAACCTGTTTCCAGTTTATGCTTATTTCATGCATGTCCCTACAATTGTACACACAGCTGAGCTGCACTAATTGATATAACGTTGGCTATAGCGCCACTGAGCTATTTTCGAATTATTTACGGTTATCTCGGGGGGCGGGAGACTACTTGTGTCACTCAGTGCACCCTGGGTAATGGAGTTTAAGGGCTCCCAGCAAAAATTTGAATCAAGAGCTAAACTTCATTGCCCAGGGTGCACTAGGTGAAAAGGTGCAAGGTTAATCAATATGCAAAACAGGACAGTCCATTTAATTAAATAGATTCATTGGAGATGGACAATGAAGAGTACCAGGAGGCTATGACAAGTGCTGGTATGCAACAAAAACTCCCAGTACTCTACAAAATGAAATGTAGAAGTCCCTATACTGTGTACTGTTGAGTAATAGCCCACTTCAAGTACTGGTTTAAGCTGTATAAATATAACCCTACAGCATGTCTGTTCCCACATAAAACTGTACCGACCACTGTGGAATGAACCAATGTACCGTAGACACTCCTATGTCATGGATTTACACAGGGTTCACAGTCCTGAGTCATCTATTTTTATATTGAGTTGTAGACTGTAAACATCCTCTTTTCCTCAACACCACAAATGTCAAGCCCATTTTGTCTTTGGTCTTTTAGGGTTTAGCTTCAGCACTTGAGTGGCCATTTTAATGTAGGTTCCATCATTACTATAAATCGCTCCTCTGGTATCATTAGGCTATTCACTTGCATATATAAAACACCCTGTTTACTAAACTGACTGGTAGTTCATCTAACCATCAACTTTATTACTGAACGTGCCAGTCTTTACAGGTCCTTGTGAACCATTTCTCTCCTGCTCAGATGGATTGAGTGGTAGGTACATGTTTTCTATGGCTGGTTTACCAGGTCTTTCCCACGTTTGACTCTGCAGTCAGGGGCAGGCCCAGACCCAGGAGGTGGCCATCACTGATGAGGACCTGCAGCTCATCCAGGAGAGAGAGACCTCCATCAGACAGCTTGAGGTAACCGCACTCCTGTAACGTAGTAAAATTTGGGACGTTGTACGTCCGAAATGACATGCTTTGATCCTTCTGTTTATACTTGACATAGAGTAACAGAGAGTAATCACACGTCATGCCCTTCTGTAACTTCCACTTAAATATTTGATTTATATCCAGATGTCTGTGTAACCAGTGCTTTATTTTCCTTTTTCAGTCTGATATTACAGATATAAATGAAATATTTAAGGACTTGGCTGTGATGGTCCATGAGCAGGGGGATATGATTGGTAAGCATTCATTCATTCGGTAATATTCTACATCATGATAGAAATCAGAACACATATTGGGCTGTTTCCCCCCCCCCCCGTTTTTTTTCTTTATCGAGGGGGGATCAGCGATGAGTCTACAAATACAGAATAGATCTGTACACTTTCATCAGTTCTGCCCCACGCTTTTTAAGCATGCCCCCCCACCACAAAAACACATGCACCCTTCTGGAGAGTTCTGACAATGGGACCGTGACCCTATATAGATAGATGGATAGATAGATGCAAAAGTTTAGGCACCCCTCACAATTACCTTGATTTTCATTCATAAATAATTTGGTGTTTGGATCAGCAATTTCATTTTGATCTATCAAATAACTGAAGGACACAGTAATATTTCAGTAGTAAAATGAGAGTCATTGGATTAACAGAAAATGTGCAATATGCATCAAAATGAAATTAGACAGGTGCATAAATGTGGGCACCCTTTGTCATTTGTTGATTTGAATACCTGTAACTACCTAGCACTGATTAATTGAAACACAGTTGGTTTAGTGAGCTCATTAAGCCTTGAACTTCATAGACATCTTTGTTTTCAGGTCATTTGAGAGTTGTTTTGAGGTTCCCATTTCGCCACTCTTCAGAGGAGAGTCAAAGAGAACAACATCTTGCAATTGGCCACCTTAAATAAATGTTTTCATGATTTGATGCAAAGTTATGACGTGTTAGTATGTCCCAATGCTTGCACACTTGTTTATTATGTACTTAATAGTACGTACTTTACCACTACCAGCACAGTACGTACTTGTAGTATATAGTATGCAAATTGAGATGCTGTCTTTATTTTCTAACAGAGTTCAGTCCCTTGATGAATAGACACTCCATAATAACAAAAGAATGTAGAATGCTTTCAAAACTACTTTATACATACTATCACACGCACAGTGAATATGAGCAGTTAAAGAAGCATACATTGTCAATGGAAAATCAACATACCCCTTTGAAATATTCACTTTTTTGTTTTACAGTCTGAAATCAAAACTAAAAAATATTTTTTGGTTCGAACTTTATTCACACATTCTGCTTTACAACATTTAAGTAATGTAAAAAGGCAAGGGTTTGGAAATGTTACAAAGTTTAAAAAGTGATCAAAGTCCCATGATTTAATACTTCGTAGATCCACCTTTTGCTTTAATTACAGTTGTCAGTCTGTTTGGATATGTCTCTATTAGCTTTGCGCACTTAGACTGGGGAATATTTGCCCATTCTTCCTTGCAGAATTGTTTGAGTTCAGTCAAATTTCATGGTGAGTGGTGATTGACTGCTGTCTTCAAGCCCGTCCATTGATTTTCAATTGGATTTGGGACAAGGCTCTGACTTGGTCTCTTAAAGACATTCATCTTCCTATCCTGAAGCCACTGCAAAGATTTTTGGGCTGTGTGTTTAGAGTAGTTGTCATCAGGGACGGGTTTGTCAACTTTGTGGCAGCAATCAAAGTGCTGTTTAGGGGCCCTCCAACGTATCAGACTGTTTGCATTACCTTACTGCATATGCCTAAATCATGTCATTATAAGGGTTTGAGAAATTGATTGAGTTGATTTATTGACTATTATTAATTATTAACTTTTGCATTAAGTATCTGGTTCTGAACAAATGAATAATGAGGCACCAGCCTCCCCACAAAGAGTAATTAAGTTGTATATTAATACAGTCAAATTTGTCTAATTTTACTATTGATAATTAAATAATTGACACAGCTTTCATAACTAAACAAATGTAATCATTATCTAAGATAATGAAATATTGACTATAACACAGATAATGATGAAGAAAGGAAGGGGTGATTATCTATTAACTCTGAGTCAGCAAACAGACAGTTTAACATAGACACAAGTTTCTCTTTGACCAGACTGTTACCAGAAAGTAAATTGTCATATTTCAATTTTACCACCAGGGCAAAATAATGTAAGGCATTGGTAATAAATAGGCCAAAGGAATTCAACAGCCAAAATGTACTCTGAGATGAAAAGTATGAAGTTATACACACAATCTTAGAAGTATGAATAGCTACATCGGTCTTCATTACTTGATGCTGAGATTTATCACATGATACCTTGACGATAACAGCATGTCTGTCGATACGTTGGTGGGAATAAATCTGTATGCAAAGCAGCTGATGGGGGGGGACAACTGGGAATGTTGTCCCGGGCCCAGTCCTGAGGGGGGGCCCAAATTTGTTTTTGTACAGGCATTTTTTTTGTGGGGGGCCCTAAATGTGGAGTTTGTCCCGGGCCCACAGATTCCTGTCGGCGGCCCTGTCTGTATGCATCGAAGTGTAGAGTGTGCAGGTGTTCCCATTTATTTTTCTAGATGTATCATGTGCCCTCAATTTGGGAGTTTCACTCACCAGTGGTTGATTAATCGGTTGTTGATGAGATGATTCAGTTGGAAATTAGCAAAGATCCATTGCAGGTGGAGTCATTTCTTCTGAGCTAGCCGCTCTTATGTAGGTCTGTGCTAACGGCACTGCTACAACAAGCTGAAATGGTGCAACTGGCAATTTCACAAGGATAAATATTTCATTGTTCAGCAACTGATTTCGTTTTCTTTCTACTCCTAAAGAAACTAGCGAGCTTCTACAGACTTTGGTTTTGAGCTTTTTGATTCTTTAGTCTTCCTTTATTATTGAGCTCCAGTAGGATACACTCTGTTCATTTTGATAGTTAGGTAGTTTGCTACAGTAGCTCAAAGTTTGAATAAAATCACCTTTTGTAACTAGAATTGAAGACCTGGTATGTGGTGTATTAAATCAATGAATGTGTGAAACTATTTGTCTATATGAGATTGTATTTATTTTAGTTTCTTTTCAACTCAATTTTGCTTGCAACTCGTGCTACTTGGCATCAGGGGGCCCCACTCCCCATGGGGCCCCAAGCAATTGCAATGTTTGCCTGTTGGGAAAACATGCCCCTGGTTGTCAAGCTGGAAGGTGAACCACCTGCCTATCTTCAGCTGTCAAGCAGAGGGATGCAGGTTTTCCTCAGGAATTTGGTTGTACTTGGGAGCATCCATTTTCCATTCAATCTTGACCAATTGTCCTGTCCCTGCTGAAGCGAAACATCCCCACAACATAATGTTGCCACCACCATGCTTCACAGTATGTAACCATTATAAACTGCTTCACAGTTTATAATGGTTACTCTAAGGGTTTGATCACTTATCCAAATCCAGGGTTTAATGTAACAATAGGTAAGGATTTTGATAGGGTATGATGATTTTCTATAGGCACTGTAAAACTCAGGATATGCAGTTCTAAGCAAGTACAGGATAATTATTCCCACAATTGCCAATGAGATCCTCTGGAAGTCTCATCATTGTCATGATTTAAATCCCATCAGATGCATTCTTAAAAATAAAACTGCTTTTACACTTAACTTTTTTGAGAAAATTATACTGTATTTTCTTATAATCCTAGACAGTATAGAGGCTAATGTTGAAACAGCCGACCTTCATGTTCAGAACGCCACCCAGCAGTTATCACAGGCTGCAGATTATCAGGTAGGTAACTTGGAAATCATTTGATTTTGACAATGAAAAAAAATCTGTATTTTTCTGTGCTGCTTCTAATAAAATGTGGATTCACTTCTGTCCTTTTTCAGCGCAAATCTAGAAAGAAGATCTGTATTCTTATTGTCGTTTTGGTTGTACTTGCTGCTGTCATAGGTCTGATCATCTGGGCATCACTCAAAGGAAAGTGATCCTTTCCGTAAACACTTTTGTTCTGCCAAATGATTATTATTTTAATGATCCTTCAGTACAAAGTTCGAGTCCTAAATCTGAACACCATTGCTTATTAAATGAAGAAAAACACGACAGATGTTTCATACACTAGATTTTAACACTGATGAAGAGAAAATAGGAGAAACACTGAAATGGATTGCCTTATAAGGGAACACCTAGCCAATGTGCCAATGTAGGCAGCACTTTGCCCAAATAATCAACCATGAATGAATAATGTATAAACTCCTGTTGTTGTATATGATATAAAGATTATGTATATTGCTTCATACTGTATTCTATCTCCAGAAACACATAAATATATAAAGTAAAAATTGTGACTCGTCTTCGTTCCCTTGGTGACCTATGCTTTTGTATCCATCTTATTAATATACACTGTCAATACTCTAAAAGCACTGCTGCCTCGTCCTTCTATTCAAGCCTTTATTCTCCTTTAAATCAATTAATTAATGTTCATGTAAACATAAAAGAAAATCTTACTACGTAATTAGATGTTATGAGATGTAGCCCAATAGATGTTTTGGAGAACTATGAAGGCTTTGGCTGCCTCCAGAATCTGTCTTTTCTTCCTATTTCATAGCTCTCCATTTTCACTTCTCCCAATAAAAACCTGTGCATCGCTTGATGCAATGAGCTCTTATTTCCTGGCCTTGTTTTTCCCCTTTCTGGCCTTTTATGTAAATTAATTCAATGTGTTCTGGTACCTCTTTAGGCCAGACATCCTCTTGTTTGTGTTGCAAATGAATACTGTACCTATCAGAAGTGGAAATACTTGTTATTATTATAATCAAAGTAGTATGTATGTTATTATTTATGATTTTGGCAATTTGAAAATTTTCTGTCTGAAGGAGGAGGCTTTACTGTACAATATACTCCTGAAACCTGATATTTGATATACTGTATATCACCGAATAAAATCCTGGTTTGTATAGTGTGTTAAGTATTATTATTGTTCTTCAAATTTTATGCAGTGTGTGATTTAGTTTTTGTCTCATCTTGCATTAAAGTGTGTTTCTGGAGGAGGGTTGTTTCCTGGAAGTTTTGGCAGGGTCAACTTGGCTCCCTGCAGAGCAATGAGGCTTCTGTTCTACTGTAGTTCGGTAATCCCCATTCAGATTGTGCACACATTTCTGAACGGGGTCATGTGGTTTTGAAATGCATCTCTTCTGTGTCCCCTGGATTGTAAACAGATTTCTTGTTCCAGACTATTAGAGCAGTGTTTTTCAACCCTCTCCTCGTGGAACACTAGCTGTTCCTGTACGTTTGATCTATTCCTGAGCTAGTACACCTGATTCAACTCTTTTGCTAATTATCAGGCCCTTGATTAATGAATATGGTGAGCTACAGTAGTTCAATGGCTTCAGCGAAATGGGAAAGTCTGGTGTGCCGTGAACAGCGGGTTGAAAAACACTGCGTTAGTGGAAGTACAATTTAAGAAATAGTATGCGTTAAATATCTTGCCATGATATATCTTCTATATGATTTGTTATTAATTTAATATATATCTTTCCATAGACATTATATTTCAGGCCTAAAAACTGTGTGGGTTTTGTTTTAAATTATAATGTATCACAGGTTTACTTTTTGGTTAAAAGCCAATGTCATTACGTTTAAAATTGTATCCATCCTACACGTGAACGAGGATTCTTTATGCAATAGTATTGAATGGATGTGTGATTGTCACGGACCCTGCGCTGTGTTATAGGATATTGCCGTACTGCCTAGCCACTTGTATGCACAATAAACCTTGAAGAATTACCAGGAGAAGCGGTGTGGGACGTGTCTCTGAAGATCAAACGGACAAGCACAAGTTTCGACAGTTCTAGTGAGAGGATGAGAGAACTGCTTCAAAATCCGTTCAGATGGGTGTGTGCCTGGTCGCACCCGTACAACTGGCAAACTACACACGTCTAAAGAAACTAGGGTTTATATAAATAACGGCATTCAAAGAGAAATGGTTTATTTGTAGTTGTTTTTCTTCCGTGATGTTCACAATGTTACCCGCGAAATATGTCCAAGTTTTCTTCATAACTTTTTGGTTTTCCGCAACTCTCTCCCACGGGAGCGGATTTACCCATTCAACTATTTTAGATCCTCATGGGAAGTACCATTTAAAGTGGAGGTTTGATCAAAGAACGATAACCTTTGAAATAGAAGTGGAAACGACAGGATATGTAGGATTTGGTTTATCTCCAAACGGTGCCATGGCGTTTTCGGATATTGTCATTAGTGGGGTCACAGATGGAACGCCGTATCTGCAGGTAAAGTATATTCACCTGTGTTATACAGAATGAAAATTACTTTAATATGCTGCTCTTTGTGGAATAAAAGATCGAGTACTTTACTGGAACTATAACATTGATTGCACACACACATAGCTTAGTTGTGCAGCTAAATAAAAATAATTATTTGAGAGTATTTCATATTGTTGGCTACTAACAATACGACGAGGAATAGTATAAAGTCATGGCTTTGGTATACACTCACCGGCCACTTCATTAGGTACACCTTGCTAGCTGGTTGGACTACCTTTTCCCTTCAGAACTGAGCTGATTTTATTGATTCAACAAGGTGTTGGACACATTCCTCCTAGATTTTGTTCCATATTGACATTATTGCATCACTCAGTTGCTACAGATCTGTCGGCTGCATATCCATGATGTGAATCTCCTGTACCAGCACATCCCAAAGGTGCTCGATTGGATTGAGATCTGGTGACTGAAGGCCATTTTAACTCATTGTCATGTTCAAGAAACCAGTTTGAGATAATGTATGATTTGTGACATGGCGCATTATCCTGCTGGAAGTAGCCATTAGAAGATTGGTACACTGTGGTAATAAAGAGATGGACATGGTCAGCAACAGTACTCAGGTAAGCTGTGGCATTTAAACAATGCTCAATTTGTACTAAGGGGCCCAAAGTTTGCCAAGGAAATATCCCCCACACCATTACACCACCACCAGCCTGAACTGTTGATACGAGGCAGGATGGATCGATGCTTTCATGTTGTTTATGCCAAAGTCTCAATGTACCATCTGAATGTCGAAGCAGAAAATGAGACTTGTCAGCATGCAAATTGTAGCCTCAGTTTCCTGTTCTTCTCTGGCAGGAATTGCACACAGTGTGGTCTTCTGCTGCTGTAGCCCATCTTGTTCAAGGTTCAACGTGTTGTGCATTCAGAGATGCCCTACTACCGACCTTGGATGTGACAAGAGATTATTTGTGTTGCCTTTCTATCAACTGGAACCAGTCTGACCGTTAACCTCTTGACCTCTGACATCAACAAGGCATTTTTACCCAGAGAACTGCTGCTCACTGGATATTTTCTCTTTTTTCGACCATTCTCTGTATACCCTAGAGATGGTTGTGCAGGACCTTGTCTACATGCCTAAATGCCTTAACTTGCTGTCATTAGATATTAGCCTTAACATCATTGAAAGTAAGTACTTAATGAAGTAGCTGGAGTAGTAGCTACTGTATACAATTTATTGTCCACCAAATACATTTTTAATTGAAATTGAAAGTCTGGTAATTTAACTAAAATATATAATATGCTATTGGTCAGGTGCAACCAGATATTGCCTGTTACTGTTATAGGGACACGCTACCAGTATCATAAACTGCTGTGATGCACATCCAACCAGTAATTGCTTGACTCTAACTGGGAAAAGCGTCTGGATATCACTGTAGATCAGAGGAAGCTCATTCTGCCTTAGGAATCAAGCAAACCAATTTTCCAGCAATTATGTCCCACAAATCTAACACAAACTCTTTCATTGTGTTACCAGAGAGCCAGGGCCTTCGGGGAGACTGCAGATGTGGCTTTGCGCCCATGTTGATTCTGTTGCTTGTTACTTGTTTGTATCAGAGTGGAAAAACGTAATATATTTACAAGAAGTGCATTCCAGTAATGAGGACGAGGAAATAAACAATTCAGTACATTTGCCAACAGCAGTGAAGTGTAGTTTAGCTTTGATTCAAATGTGAACACTTATATACAGTTGTACTCAAAAGTTTGCATACCCCATAGAGAATTGGAAATAGATGTACCATTTTTATAGAAAACATTAGTAAGCAGGCAAAACAATATCTTTTTTATTTCTCATGAATTTCTCAATTCATATTCAACTGTATGTCATAACAGAATGGCACAATCATAAAACAAAACATGGCAACAAAGCTAATAATGAAATTAACCCTGTTCAAAAGTCTGCATACCCTAAGTTCTCAATACAGTGTATTGCCCCCTTTAGCATCAATGACAGAGTGCAGTCGTTTGTGATAATTGTCCATGAGGCCCCAAATGAACCACACGTTTGAGATCTCTCAAGAGTGGCTTAAGGATATTAAGGTCATGAGACTGTGATGGCCACTCCAGAACCTTCAATTTTCTGCTGTAACCACTGGAGGGTCAACTTGGCCTTGTGCTTAGGGTCATTGTTGTGCTGGATAGTCCAAGTGCTTCACATGCGCTGCTTTCATGCAGAAGAATTCAAATTGTCTGCCAGTATTGTCTGATAACATGCTGCATTCATGTTGCCATTATTTTTCGAAATGTTCCCTGTGCCTTTAGAGCTCACACACCCCCAAAACATCAGTAAGCCACCACCATTCTTCACAGTAGGGGATGGTATTCTTTTCACTATAGGCCTTGTTGACGCCTCTCCAAACACAGCTCTTTTGATTGTGACCATAAAGCTCTATTTTGGATTTGTCACTCCGAATTACAGTGTGCTAGAAGCTGTGAGGCATGTTAAGGTGATGTGTTTTCGGGCATACTGTAACCATGCTTTTTTGTGGCACTAGCGCACATATTCATGTGTTTTTAATGAAATTAGTATACATTAAAGCTGCAGTGGGGGATTCTTACATATAAATCAATGTCTGTTATATTCCAGCCCTTGCCAAGCTATTTCACAAAATGCTGATTAAGCCTATCCTCGCCAGGACAATCGCACTGTATTTGGCAGTTTACAGAGTTTATACACTGTGTGTCGGTGGCGACATTCACGTGCTGGAGCACCAGTAGTGATGGACTTAGAAATAGTATTGAATACGATTGTATTTTTATCCATCAATTTAGAATATAGTACAAAATGATGGATCCATTGATTATTAAAATAATAATGATTAATATTAAAAATGAAATCACTACAGGGTATTATTTCAAACAGATTAGTTGAGTTTTCTTTCAACAGGATTACTTTGCAGATGCCAACAGAAAAGTGCGCAGAGATGTTCATCAGAACTACAGAATGGAGTATGGCAGGGAGAACGGTACACACACTGTCCTGGCATTTAGCAGGGACCTCCTGACCTGTGACACAAGTGACAAGGACATCACGGTATGGGATGGTGGAAATGTTTTATCTACAGGAAATGTAGTTTTTATGTTTGCATGTTTTAATGTGTGTTTTTGCGTGAAGGATGGGTGGAAGTTTAGTTTAAATGCTATTCTGAGATCATTGTGTTATAATCAGTGGTGTAGTGCAAGGTATACGCAGGTATACGGCATATACCCACTTCTTTTTCAGTCGGCATTGCTTATACCCACTTCTGAATTCCCTCTGATGTGCATAATTTAGTAGCTAATCCAATCTCATGTGAATAAAAAAACAGTACAGACAGTGATGCAGTGATCCATTGATTCCCCCACACGCACGCACGATATTGGGCTAGGCAGGTACCATCAATCTGACAATGCCCAACGCACCATGGTAAAGATAGTTTGATGTTCGATATTTGACAGATTTTCGGACATTCAAAGTTCAAAAGCATGCAAGCGATTTAAACTGGAAACCTAATTTTACTCTATTTTTAATAGAAAAAATGTTTACAACATTGCACTGGTCTTGTTTTCCCGATTCTAACCAAAGATAGACAATAAGACGAGATATTATTTGCAGCGTTGCAGGCACTCTGCGCTTAGCCAATGCATGTCGCAAGGGACCGTTAACAAAGTGCATCACCACATTTTGAACACAGGTCATAAATTCAATAACTCCCTGGTCACATGACCTAGATAATTCATATCAATGTAGTATCCTTGAAAGGGATTGGCCACACATTGCACACCCTTTATTAAAAAACTGTTGTAAACTTTTTAACAAGTTGATATAAGTGCAAATAAGGCTTTGAAATTCAATACCGTAGTTTCAAGGTCACATGACCTAGGACTAGGTAGCTCAAATCAAGGTAGTATCTTTCAGAGTGACAGGCCACACATTGCACAGCCTGTATTATTCATAAACAAGTTGATATACGTGCTAGAAATGCTTTGAATTTTGGGTTTTCATGAGCTGTATGCCAAAATCATCAGTATTAAAACAATAAATGACCTGAAATATTTCAGTTGGTGTGCAATGAATCTAAAATATATGAAAGTTTAATTTTTATCAATACATTATGGAAAATAATGAACTTTATCACAATATGCTAATTTCTTGAGAAGGACCTGTATATATCATTTTTTAATTAGTCACTAAGGATTAGTTGGACTAAGGAATAGTCACTCAGAACTCAGATTATTTACTTGTCTCTTCCTATAGTATGTGGGCCAGTATATATTGCTAAAACTGCACCTCTTCTGTGGATAATATTAATTTCATAATGATCCTTTCTCCGTGAAGTTAAGCAGCAAAAGTTAAGTGATAATGTGCAAATACTAGGCCTACTGGCCCATTTTTTTGTGAACTAATATGCAAGACTAGTCTTACATGTCACTGTTTATAACATAGAGCGTTCTTCCTTTGCTGGGATGCTTAAAAAAATACCGGGGGCATAAATTAAGAGTATACCCACTTCTCCAGGCACCACTACACCACTGGTTATAGTAGTATTTTTTTTCATTCTGAATGGAATTGGATTGAGATGATAAATGTGTATTGTGTTTACTGCCCAGGAAAGTACAATGAGGGTCATATGGGCGTACCACAGTGAAGATGTGGGCGCGTCGGGACCACTGTACCATGGGGCGAACAGGGGGACAAAGAGTTTACGGTTACTCGACCCAGGAAGTAAAGCTAGTATACCGTCTGGGACCATGTCTTTCAGCTTGCGAAATATAAACGTAAGTGTGACAGCTGGACACGAAGCAACCCACCACCTATCTTTTAACACATCTACCTTTTAGTGATTTCAATACTTTGTATTTCCAGTCTGTGAGATATAACTTTAACTTTATGGAAAGTAAATGTAATTATTTTGTCTGTTTTTCTCAAGATAGGTGTCAGTTCCTGTCAAGGATACTACCTACTGGTGTCAGATATTGAAGATTCCGCAGGTGCCGAAGAAGCATCATATAATTAGAGTAAGTACACAGTTGGAAGAGATTAAGATGTATCAACAATCCAGCAGAAAAACAATAAGAAATTGTGACATTCTTTCCTTTGAAGTCAAAGTAGCCTATTAGCTATTATGCAGTTCAATCGTATTAAAGTTTCTTTAAAGGCATTTCACCTGGATAATTATAGATTTTATTTGTCTGACTGAATCTTTCATTGCTGCCATCTGAAGTGAGTTTGCCCTTTGGTGATCTTTCTTCTACTTCAGAGGCACACCTGTCGCTTGTTTAAAGATTCAAATTGCTACTGTGTAATAATGAGCCATTATATAAATTATATAACCCAAACATAATTAAACATGTAAGACCAAAAGGCTTTGAAACAAAGTTGATTATAAGAGGTAGGACTTAACAATATTTTGAATCAAAAGTGTGAAGAATGACATGTTTCTTTTAGCTTAGTGGAATTTGACATTAAGCTTAACTATGCATTTGAAACTTGATTATGTTTAACTAAGGGTCTATACTGTAGCTACAACCCAAATTCCCCAAATTTTGAAACAGTATTGAAAGAAAAAAAGGGTCATTTAAAAATTCAATTCACCCTGTTCTACTGTAAACTGAAAACACAGTATTAACAAATTATGTGATGTTTTACTTAGTGAATTGTTTATTTTTATTTTTAAATATACACTCATTTCAAATCTGATGATGACTGCAACATACTCTATAAAGAAGTTGAGACAGTCTAGTCTACTGTTTACCACTGTGTAACATCACCTTTTCTATAATACTCATTAGGCATTTGGGCACTGAAGACACCAGTTGGGTAATTTTAGAAAGCAGAATATTCCCCCATTCATCCATTATGCATGTTCTCTCAGCTGAGCAACTGTACTTTGTTGCCTTATTTTGTGCTTTGTAATGCACCACACATTCTCAATCAGAGACAGGTCAGGACTGCAGGCAGACCATGCTAGCACCCGCACTCCCTGCTTACGCAGCCATGTGCTGGTATTCCGGGCAGAATGTTGTTTCCCGTTGTCCTGCTGAAAAATGCAGGGACGTCTGGTTGGCAGCATACAGTATGTTGTTCCAAAATGTTGAAATATCTTTTTGCATTAATGGTGTCCTCACAGATGTGCAAGTTAGCCATTAAAATCTGCAAGCAGAGGCGGGGCCAGAAACCTAACATACAGAGGGAGGTGTCATCACTGCCGGTCTGCTACTGCTTTGTAAAATGCGTGAGGACAATTCCCCCTGAAGTTTCCACCACGCCCACCCAAACTTGTGATTGGTTGTATATGTTGTTCGTTTGAAGAGCACACTCACTGGAACTTTTTTTCTCAGTTTCCGAATATGCAAAAAAATAGCATTCATCATCTGCTTCATCCCTCTGTGGGATGTCACGTGTTTAATGTCCTTAGGGGAAGTTTCACCACCAACTTCATTTCAATGGGGGAAGTTTCACCACCCACTTCATTTCAATGGGGGAAGTTTCACCACCCACTTAATTTCAATGGGGACGTTTCACTACCCACTTAATTTCAATGGGGAAGTTTCACCACCCACTTCATTTCAATGGGGGAAGTTTCACCACCCACTTAATTTCAATGGGGAAGTTTCACTACCCACTTAATTTCAATGGGGACGTTTCACTACCCACTTAATTTCAATGGGGAAGTTTCACCACCCACTTCATTTCAATGGGGGAAGTTTCACCACCCACTTAATTTCAATGGGGAAGTTTCACTACCCACTTAATTTCAATGGGGAAGTTTCCCCACCCACTTCATTTCAATGGGGGAAGTTTCCCCACCCACTTCATTTCAATGGGGGAAGTTTCACCACCGCTTCATTTCAATGGGGGAAGTTTCACCTGTCATGTCTGGGGGTCCCCGAGGAGATGTTTGAGAACCACTACTCTAGGGGATGTTTCATTCAAGGTTATTTTATTGTAATCGATTCAATAAAATACTTTATTCAGAGACAGCGGCCTATAAGTTCTTTAAAAGGACAGAGTTGCTAAATGTAGGACCATCGTTATACATCTTACAAAAGATGGACTATCCCCTTCTCTCATGTCACAGTCTTAACTTCTTAGACTATGAACACTGCTTCCACCACAAATAAATACGTTTGAGAAAAAGTTAAAGGAAGAATGTCTAAATGTTTATATTGTGTTCAAAGGCCAAGCTTTGGTCTTGTGTCCGGCTGATTTGAAAGAGGGCCTCACAGTATGATGTCACAGTTTGCCCAGCAGGCTTCAAGCTGCTTTACTCAGAATCTAAGTCCAAACTAGAGACCCCATTGAGGAAAGCCTCTTATTTTTCAATACATCCATCCTGAGGTAAGCAGACCCCACACAATCCATTTATCCTCTCTTTTGTGTATCTCACGGTTGAGCACAACAGAATTCAGGTCTTTTAAGGCAAGCTTAGGCAATTCAAAAGAAGCCCACTGTGGTTAGAATTGATTAACATTGACAACTTTATTCTCTCTTTTTTTTGTTTACAGATTGAACCTTTGATCCAAAGGGGCCATGAAAACCTTGTTCATCACATTTTGTTGTATCAATGTGATAGCCGCTTGAATGAGAGCGAGCTGTATTCTGGCCATGAGTGTTACCATCCCAACATGCCTGATTCATTTCTCACCTGTGAGACGATAGTCTTCGCCTGGGCTATTGGTGGTGAGGTGGGCACTTCAGTTATATTTTGTAGCATGTTTTAATTCAATGTTGTAATACATTTTACCAACAGCATGGATGTGGCTTTGGAGAAGAACATTTGTATGTTTTTGACAAATATTAACAAATAGGATTGTATACAATAATGAAATTATTATGAAATACTGAGCTTAAAAATAATATCTCACAATTATAGGCAGTGGTCAAATTAGGGACCCCTCTGTTTTCAGTACCTTTCAATATCTCAATTTCTGAAATGTTTTATCACATTTTCAGGGATCATCCCATTCCTTCATAAAGAATGTTTCCAGTTACTTAATATCCTTCATGTGTTCAAATGGACTACATTCTTTAACTCAAACCAGAGATTTTAATTGGATTTCAAATCCACAGTCTGAAATTTCCATGGAAAATTTGAAATTCGTTTATAATTTATGGGTGGATTTTGAAACGTGCTTGGTGTTATCCACGTATTGGAACCCGTCTTTTGGTAAAAATATCCTGGTCCTAGATGAATTTCATAAGGCAGTTGATATTGTCATAAATTAAATATTCCATTCATTGTTTAGGTCCAGAAAATCCTAACTAACATAAATTTCTTTGGTGTTAATAATCAATTGGTGTTAATAATCCATCTGGTATAATTTGAAGTCATTATGCTACCATAATATTTATTATAGAATCAGAACTTACAAATTCACACTGTCATGCCACATAAACAAATTACCCAAAAACACCAGTACCCCTTAAGTACAGTGTGCATCTCAATTCACCCTCAGGGCTTCACCTATCCGCCCCATGTTGGTCTGTCCATTGGCACTTCAACAGACCCTGTCAACGTGCTAATGGAGATCCACTACGACAACCCATTTCTTCAACAAGGTATAGTTGGCACACCCTCCTTATGAACAGTCGGCGTGCCCTAATGTCTGCCCTGAATATTGCATTTGTAATTTTCAACCGATCACATCAAGCACACGTGCGTGGAAAACAGTGTATCCAGGACGTCACAACAGCCAGTTTATTGTGATATTTATGATGCCCCTGTCAGGCGTGGTGGACAGTTCTGGCCTGCGCCTGTTCTACAGCCCAGAGCTACGCCAGTACGACGCAGGTGTGCTTGAGATCGGCGTTTGGGTCAGTCTGTACCACATGCTTCCCCCCGGCATGCCGGAGTATGTCTCAGAGGGACACTGCACTCGGGAATGTCTGCAGGAGGTAAGAAGGACTACTACTGTAGGTCTCTCAGTTTAATTCAATGCTAGACAGTCATATTTCACAAGGGGAATACAGGATGCAAATATGCACGGTTAAATTACTGTTATGATATACAGTAGTTGTACAGCGTATATACCAACCTACAGTAAAATTCCCCTTTGTAGTTTGGCCCATAACGGTGATCAAAAAGTACAGTTAAACTACAAAGAACATTTTTCATCTGTAAGTTAACATCGATTTGCTCCTCTGTCAGTCCCTAGGCCAGGAGATGCCCGGTGGTGTAAGGGTGTTTGCCGTTCTCATGCATGCTCACCTAGCTGGCCGCGCCCTCAGAACCAGACACTTCCGGAAGCAGGAGGAGCTCCAGCCCCTGTCACATGATGAGGGTTTTGACTTCAACTTCCAGGAATTCCAGCTGCTAAAGGAAGAGAGGCTCCTGTTACCAGTTGGTAGACTCTTTCCCCGACATGTTAACTAGTGTAGAAAAGCTGAATAAATACACGTGTAATTTGAGCTTCTTGTGCAGGTTGAAGCACGTTTACCCCTCCATTCAACCAACAGTAATGATTTGAAATGTGGATTTCTTTCATCACCATATAGAAGAGAGGTTAATTTCTCCCAAAACAGCTACAGTATTTACACTTAATCCTTCCTCTGTAGGGTTAAAAAACGTTTACCTCGTACTGTAAGTGTACCTGTACAGGTGTGGTTGCCTCGCATGCATGGATCAGATTTAAATAAAATGATCAAAACTCTTCCACCTGCTGGCCAACAGGTTCATTAAATATAATTTGAGGTCATAAGGATACAGGGAATATCACTGTTATCAGACAACTTCTACTGTATACTGTAGAAATAGAACAGGGAGGGTATTGTGCCTATTGAAGTAAGCTGCCAGCAGTCCACATACAGGACACCACTGTTGCCCTGGTTTGAGTCGGGAACACTGCGTTTTCCTCTCTTAAAAACAAGCATAAAATGCAACAACAAAATCTAGATTTTTCTGGTTATATATGAATAGGGTGTATATCTAGAAACATTTCTGCTACACCTGACAATCTTTTAAAGATGCGAATACAGAGAGAAAGTGCATGAATGGGGATATAAATTAATTTATGCAATCTTAACACAAATTTAAACTAATTATGTAAAAAATGTCTTATACAAATAAATGGCTGCTTTGACCGCAGCACAGATATTCTAAAAACCACAGTCGCTCCTTTTATATGGCTGCTCTAGTGTTACCATGGAAATGTACTTTGTGAAAACACTGTTGTGTTTAATGTAGGCTTCTACATTTACACAAAGTAAATCTGCTTTCTTTTCAGAGTGACAATATAATCACAGAATGCAAGTACAATACAAAAGGAAGAAAGAGCATGACTTGGGTAAGAATGCACTTCTCTTCCACATGGATTAATATTAATATTTATTTTCCCTGCCTTCTCCATTTTAATTTGATGCTTCAATGGGACCTTTAAATATTAGCTGTCATTTGTTTTCTGACAATATTAGTAATCAAATCCATGACCGTTTTGTTGCAACATCCCTTAGAATAGAGCCATGGCCTTTTTGCTTTCCCTTCAAGTTTTTTTTAACCATTCTTACCATTCTTGAGTTGAAGAATTCATTATCCTTATACATTATTAAGAATAGAACATAATGTATTCATAATACATTAATGAAATTAAGTGTTCTGTCTCTACCTATAATATAAAAAATATGTTTTTACTCTGAAGCTCTTGGTTGATAATTTCAAAAATGTCTGTTAAGCGGCTGTGTGTTCTTGGCTGAACAGTCTGTCTGCAAATACAGCTCATGGCCATTGGCCACATATGGAGCCTGCTTGTATAGCTGTTTGCAGCTACTGGCACAGTTTCTTAGAGAAACATCAAACTAACAAATGACTGAAGACAACTCGTAAAACAGAGCTCCATTTCTTTTGAAGTTACTTTCTACTGTACAGGGGTAAAAATGACATTCAGTTGTTTTTTGGAAGAATTTAACAGCAGAGTTATAATACAATGTTCTGTGTCTGGGTATTTACACAATTTAGAATTCCACATTGCTATTGTATCTTTGTCCAGCAGATGGCGCCGATGTTGCGTCATCTCCACATTCTACCCTACAAATGATATGTAGTGTGTACTGTCCGGTAATTGAAAACAGATGTTTTTGATGGCTTACTAGCATGGTGAACGGTTATGTTTTTGTGAAGATGATTGTGTATACACAGCATTACATAGTTTTGTGTTTATACATTATAAAAAGGATTTATATTTACCATTTTAGAAAATAGCACACACCCTTAATCAGAGTAGGTTGTAATTGTGTGCATAAAGTACACCTTTCTTATATTGGCCATCCGCAGAGAATCCCAAATCTGACATTGCAAGCACCATCTTAAGCTTCATGGAACCCTGAAAAATCTGGTAAAATATAATCTTTGATGTATATTAAACCCATTGTCTACTATTGGCAGCACATTTTACAGACACAAGTCAACATAGATTATGCACCATATACAATATTGGCAAAGGAATCAAATCCTGCTGTAGTATTCTGGAGTATATTTCTGTTGACGAATTGAACAAGTCTCCTTTAATACACTTCTGGGTATTTGACATGATGGCAAGTTTTTATGTAAAACAGAAGTTACTGGAATATCAATGAAACTGAAAATCTATTTAATAAAATTGATGCTTAAGTTTTGGAAGAAAAGAAATAGTACAAACCACTTTCATGTCAGCCTTCAAACAAGCACACACTGCCCCCTCCTGTGAACAGTTTTAAACGGTTGAAAACAAATTCAATTGAAATAGCGCAACAAAACGATTGCTGTGGTTTCCCCAAATCCAACTGAAAATGCAACTCAGAATAACTTTCTACTACTTTCTAGATTGTTTTCCTCTGTTTTTTACCTCAGGGTGGGCTGAGCACCAGGGATGAGATGTGTTTGTCCTACCTGCTTTACTATCCTAGAGTTAACCTGGCCAGGTGTGAGAGCCTGCCTGAGATCACCGGGCAGCTCAAGTTCATCGGAGTCAAAGAGATCCAGCTCTCTGTCCCGTAAGCAGACAACCACAAGCCTGTACTGCATCTTTCTTTCAGGCTTGTCTTCAGCATGTGAGAGGCATGTTTGATAGAATTCAGATTGGGTGATTGACGTGACCAGTTGTGCTGCAGCTGTGAGCCAGTTACATTCAAGGCATTACGGTACATGCTGAAAACATACAACTCCATAATGTATAAAGTATTTAGGAAATAATTTGTAAACTGTTGTCAATGTTTGAGTATAACCTAAAGTGATTAATACAGTATATAATGCATCTGCAGATGTTTGAGAAACAATACACATTTAGAATATTTAGTTTTTTCTTCTGTCAAAGGAGCTGGCCATTCTTGATCAAGAGCCCAAAGAAGTATAGCAACCTCTCCTTCACACAAGCAATGGACAAGTACAGGTGGTCCAAGAAAAGAGGGCAGTCCTTCAACCAGCGGG
>JACXGM010001272.1:38157-49273 GCA_016801145.1 Umbra pygmaea
GAGGGGCTAGGGAACAGGTGAGTGTTCAGTAAGGGGCTAGGGAACAGGTGGTAAAATCTATTGCCAGAATTAGTAAAAAAAATGATATGCTGTATATTATTATTTAAATATTATTTTGCCTAACAAAGTTGAATCAATCCGATGCATTGGCCTGAGCCAAGTGGGTAAGGGGATTTATATGCTTTTTGATGAGTTATTTGAAAGTGCGTAATATATGAATCCATGTTCTTGAAATAGTCGTCCAGTATTTCATTGTCACTTATATTTCCCTCTCGTTCCCCTGTAGACTCAGGGGATGATGGTTTCACCTCCTGAGGTGAAGTCAGAAGTCAAGCCTCCCACCAAGACGTGCCGTTCTGCCTCAGAGCCAAGCAGAGAAGTGCTTCACCTATTTTTCACAATGTGCCTTACATTCTCCATAGTCCAGACCTGTTTAAACCTCTAGCCTATAGCCATGGCACTAGGTGAATCGCACCACTCATTCTCTCACACTGGCGGTGAAGGAAGTTCTTAGAGGCAAAATTCAAAAATACATTCCTAGAAACTCTCCACCCAAGTAATTTCATAATGTGTGATTGGGATGTATATTTAATGCAAATTTAGTCCTTTAACAGCAACATGGGAAAATGATTTCAGGAGGACTTCTCACAACTGCATGAGAAATCAGATTAGTTTTATTTCAAGACATTGTTCATCTGATGGTGTTATGTTCAAATGTTGGGGGAAAATGTGTTGTTGTCTATATATACATTATATATAACACATTTCCATATCTTTATGCCCATTAAATGTTTATTTCAGGAATTATTTTAAAGTTTGTACTTTTTGTTTTTGTTTTTAGTTATTGCTGTTGTGTATGAGACAATAACCTTTTGCTTCACTCCAAAAAATATTATCCAAAAAGGGTTTGCTTTAAATGGAGAAGGTTCTACCAGGAACTGTTTTCATTTAAGGAACCCTTTTTGGAAGATAAGGGTAGTTTGCTAGGCTAAGAGTTCTACAGTATGTTTACCTTTTGGTATTCAAAAGGTTTATGAAAGAAAGTGTTCTTTATCCTTTTTGGAAATCAAAAAGAAACCTTTGGAAGATGAGTATGGTTTGGAATATGACCCATCTAAATACTCCCTCGTTCACATAAAACATACATCCAATAACTAAATAACCGTTTTTATACGTAGCTGCAAAGATTGACTGTTTTTCAATTAATCGAACAGATAAATTTTGTCCCAAAACCATTCTAATTTATTTTCAAATAATATTTTTTGATAGTTGAAGTACAGTTTTTATTTAAAGGGTAGTATGTGTTTTATTATTTTTTGTTGACAGGAAGAAGCAGAAGCCAGGGAGACGGGTAGGGGGAGACAGTGAGGAAGGGCACGAACAGTCAGCCGAGACGGGGCTTGAACCCCTGTCGCTAGTGGGCATGTGTACACCGGAGTCGGTAGCATGTTAGACAAGTACACCAACTCCGGCACAGTTGAAGCACACTTTTAAACATTCTTTGAGAAAATTAGATTGACCCAATAGGTGCTAGCTATATGTTCAGAATTTCACTCAATAGAGGTGTGAAATTGCACTTTGGAAAAAGTAGCAAGTTTTAATCAAACAATTTTTTGACTTGACTATTTACGATGTGTTTAAGCCACATCAGCTGAATCCTCTTCCTGTCTCAAGGGGATTATTATTATTTTTTATTAAGCTTGACAATAATGCTCAAAGTCGATGCCAAAAAGCGTCTAGCGCTTCATCGCGAAAGTCTGCCACGGTTGGGGGAAGATTAGTTAAATTAGTGAGCAACATGTCTGCAACATTAATTATTTGGACATTGATGGAATGAAAATGCTTACGATTAATGAAAGCATTTTCTTTCTCATTCGGTGCCCTGATGGCAACATGAGTGCAGTCAATAGCACTGATACATTTGGGAAACCAGACACAGCTGCAAATTGTGCTTTTGTGTTTGCCTGTTCACCCGAGGTGTACGGAAACTTTATGTAGGCTAATTATGCGACAAGCCTATTATACCTAACACGTCTGGCATAACCCGGCTAAAAGTTGGCTGAGATAACCGTGACCTGTCAGCCAATTCCCTGTGGAAAGTGCCAGTCGCCAGAAATCCAGTTATTATGAAAGGTGCCAATAAAGAAAATGCACTATTAGGCTATTATTATTATCTTCTAACAGCGCAAGATCAGCCATTGTGCGTCAATGCGCATTGTGATGGAATGGCTTTTTATAACCATCCATTTGACTGTATCTGATAATCTACAGATGTCGGTATTAATCTAATTGTAAATGGGAAATAGTTCTGCGTAAATTGAATTTTTTGCATCTTTCAAAATGGTTAAGACATGCGTCACGATGGAACACATTTAAAAATGAAACGAACTAAACGCATATAAATTTACACTATGATTCTGTAGCTGATGACGACATATACTATAAAAACTACTTTACCCAATGGACAATAATGACTATTTATTTATTATCTATTTATCTATCTATTGAGCTATATATCTAGCTATCTATCATCATCTATTTGTCTTTCTGCTCCGCCAGACAGAAACATCCACAAGAATATCAGTTTTAAACATGATTTTGTTCTGTTTACCATATTATATATGAGGATGAATTACATAACATGCCAATATAATTACAGAACATATTTGAATGTTCTTTTTGCAAATGTGTCTGTATTTGCATTTACGTTGGCTACAATCTTGTTTTATTTTATTAGTATTTTCACTTCGTGGTTGAACCCTAATTACAATATATTGAGCAGAATTATACCTGATTACATAACTTGACTAGCCTACATAGAAACCTAGAAATAGTTTTCCTGATCCCATTATCCAGTGATAGCTCAGGGTGGTGTTTGTACTGTACAGCTACTGTTACAGCCTTATGCTTCCTGGTACCGCTAGGAATATCTCCCCCATAAGGGCCACCAGCAATGCTAGTCCGTCTTACAGACGCGATTACTCTGAGTAAGTCCAATGTGCCACTGTCCCATTCAGTCACACGCAGTGTAAAAAGGAAAGTCTTATTCTTGCATTTCTGTGTAAAGAGTGGTTTGAGAAGAGAGTCAAGGAATACTGTTATTTAAAGACAATATGGATGACAATGGATCAATGAATGATTTCATGGATATAGATAAAACGGATAAAGCGAGAGGGTTGGTGGGCGAAAAAGAAGGTATGTCAACGTATGTCAACTATTAGATTACACAAGACAAATGTATTACTATTGTTATTTAGTCCATTTTTAAGTGGGGTTTCTTTTTCTGTGGATTACTAATAAAAGGTAGTTTTCCTCGCTGGGAGGGCTCAACTGTTTGCATTAGTCACAATCTGCATTGTGGGACTGAAGTATTGTTTGAGAACATTTCCTTTAGCTCAATGGGAGTCTCTCCGTCTAACTGCCCATCTGCCTGTGTTTTGCTGTGATGTGCCAAGTTGACAAATGTCTGCATATTGTCCCTAACATACAGGTAACACAGTATGTATAACTAGCCATTTTCTGTACTTTCTTAAAACATAATAACTCGAATATTATCAGATACAGCAGCTTAGATCAGTGTAATAACCTAGGCCACAAGAACACCCACATTAAAAAGGGTCCTTTTTCTAACAAATCCGAAATGTAAGTAAAAAAAGGATTGCCTGATGGAGCGGTTTGTGTACATCATACAGGTAACCTTGTCATTTCCTGTAGTCAATTCAGGGACTGAAACCAGGCCACAGTAATGAGCCATGTACCGTAGTTGGTACTGTAGGTTCTGTGATTTTTCTGAACCCGAGTGCACCCATCACAATTTTTTCTGATGTAATTTTCAAAGGCATCCACCAGAGGTTAGTATTTACTAGCAAATTGATGCATTTTGAATAATCCTAAAAATGTGTGAGCCTGTATTTCTGTATAAACTCATAGGTCCGCCGTCGCGGACACAGATTAAGCCTAGTCCTGGACTAAATAATCAAGTTGAATGGAAATCTCCATTGATCTTGCATCTTTAGACCAAGACTAGGATTAATCCTTGTTCATGAAACCGGCCCTTTGTGTGATCAGATGGTCTTGGCCGGTTCCTAAAGTAACAACAGCAGAATACACAAATGTTATGTGATTAAAATTTATATTTGTTTGTTTTTATCTATCTTCATTAGGGCAAATCAATTCTTACATTTTAAAGTATAAGATGCAAGTCCATGTGCGTTACAAATTCAGATGGCTCAGCGGTAAGGTACTGTAGCTGTTTCGATTCCCATGTAGCCCAAATGCAGAAGTGACCTTGAACAAGACATTTTACCCCAATTCACTCCTGCCTGGCCCTGTATTTACTGTAAGTTGCTCTGGACAAAAGCATCTGAATAATGACTGAAATGAAAAATACACACATTGAGTTAGCGAAACATTCACATTTCCTTGTGTTCCTCAGCTAAGACCTCACATGCCTCAGAGAGTGGTTGTGAGTCATCAAGTCATCAAATATGTCATTGACTGTAATCACACATTATAATGTGGTTAGCTGACACCTAAAATACCTATAGTACTGATAGAAGGTAATTTCAGGCTGGTAAGACCTTTGTTGAAATGATGGTTTCAGGAGTCAGGTAGTGGTTGATAATAGAATGTTTAATAAAGTACTTCTTGTTACGGATACAGGGTCATCTCATAACAAGGAAATCAAGACGTGGTGTGACGAAATGCCCCGAATGATCATATGGGGCTGGGTTATATAGCCTTAGCATTGTTGTACACAAACCTTCTAGAAGATTCCCTCAGACCCGTGACTGTCTCATGTGAGAACATGTGCTGGTCACCTTAACTTCTATCTACGTAGGTTACTATCTCTTAATGTCCAGACCACTGCTTCTAACCTTGAGTAAGGAACATATATGACCCATACTACGTAGTGTCTCATAACTCCTTGCTAGCTGTTATCCGAATAACTCAATAACCCTTATCTGTCTAATGTCCTGTCAGTAAAATGTCCTGTTCTATTAGTCTGAATGGCATCTACATGTATTAGACCTGTGATGGAATTACAGTCTAACCTACAATAGATCATATAGTTATAAGCAGTCTAATATATAACAGAGTTATAAGCTATAAGTCCTAAGCCATGAGCTACAGCTTATGCCGATGTTATAATATAAGAACTGTAAGGGCTCTCTCTATCCTACGTCACTTGCTTGGCCTTGCTTCTTTGTCCCAGTCACTTTGTTGTCATAGTGACCAACTACCCCCTATCCTAAAGGAAAGTCTTATCTGGCTTGACCCTGAATCTTCTCGCTGTCTGTCTTACTGTTCTAGAATCCTCCAAAAAGGCCTCAACTATAGCTGTACAACTCTCTCATCTAGTAATACCATTCTAAACTGTCCAAACTGTATTTAAACATGATTATATAGAATATACTTCTCAACAGTACAATAGGTTCTCCCAGATGTCAGAGTCATCTAAGACACCTGGAGGACCACCAGTCTAGTGTCAAGCTCTAAATGTACCGTTAGTTGACTCATGGATGTAATATTTATAAGCCTTTCCAGGCACTGTAAAATATTATTTCAATGTTCATTAAACAGAAAGACTTCGGTGCCCATTTTAGACCGGTGATAAATACTACATGTGAAAAAAATAACTGAAATGCTAATAGCTAACTAGCATGCTAAATGTCCATTAATCATTCAAAGTAGATGCTAATCCAGCCGTAAATTCAACGGATTGGGATTAAGGACAGGAGTGTGTCAGTAGAAATGTTACTGATGGTGCGTAGATCAACAGATGGATTATTTAGTGTTAGTATTTATTGAACTGTTATAACAAGAGTGAGAGGAATGGCTCATAATAATGGATGTTTTTAAGTTAATGGAAGCGGACAAACACGTGTTATGTGTGACACCTTCCCATCCATTCTATCCCAGTTTGAGCGATAATCTCATCCTCCCGAGTTAAGACGGCATTGGCTACCAGTGCTGTAAACAGACACAAACAACTCCCTGAGCCCATATCCATTGTGTAGAGTACATCTCAACATGGCCTCAGACACACCAGGACACAATTCCCCTGTCTGTGAGCTGTGTGGGAGCTGAGACATTGAACTGCAACATTGTCACTCGTGTTTGCGAGAAAAATTTGTCCCCCTTATTTGTCTTTGGTCTTTTAGGGTTTAGCTTCAGCACTTGAGTGGTCATTTTAATGTAGGTTCCATCATTACTATAAATCGCTCCTCTGGTAACATCAGGCTATTCACTTGCATATATAAAACACCCTGTTTACTAAACTGACTGGTAGTTCATCTAACCATCAACTTTATTACTGAACGTGCCAGTCTTTACAGGTCCTTGTGAACCATTTCTCTCCTGCTCAGATGGACTGAGTGGTAGGTACATGTTTTCTATGGCTGGTTTACCAGGTCTTTCACACGTTTGACTCTGCAGTCAGGGGCAGGCCCAGACCCAAGAGGTGGCCATTTCTGATGAGGACCTGCAGCTCATCCAGGAGAGAGAGACCTCCATCAGACAGCTTGAGGTAACCGCACTCCTGTAACGTAGTCAAATTTGGGACGTTGTACGTCCGAAATGACATGCTTTGATCCTTCTGTTTATATTTGACATAGAGTAACAGTGAGTAATCACACGTTATGCCCTTCTGTAACTTCCACTCACATATTTGATTTCTTTCCAGTTGTCTGTGTAACCAGTGCTTTACTTTCCTTTTTCAGTCTGATATTACAGATATAAATGAAATATTTAAGGACTTGGCTGTGATGGTCCATGAGCAGGGGGATATGATTGGTAAGCATTCATTCATTCGGTAATATTCGACATCATGATAGAAATCAGAACACATATTGGGCTGTTTTTCCCCCTTGTTTTTTTTTCTTTATCGAAGGGGGATCAGTGATGAGTCTACAAATACAGAGTAGATCTGTACATTATGAACTTTTTCATCAGTTCTGCCCCACCCTTTTTAAGCATGCCCCCCCACCACAAAAACACATGCACCCTTCTGGAGAGTTCTGACAATGGGACCGTGACCCTATATAGATGATAGATAGATGCAAAAGTTTAGGCACCCCTCACAATTTCCTTGATTTTCATTCATAAATAATTTGGTGTTTGGATCAGCAATTTCATTTTGATCTATCAAATAACTGAAGGACACAGTAATATTTGAGTAGTAAAATGAGATTCATTGGATTAACAGAAAATGTGCAATATGCATCAAAATGAAATTAGACAGGTGCATAAATGTGGGCACCCTTGTAATTTGTTGATTTGAATACCTGTAACTACCTAGCACTGATTAATTGAAACACACAATTGGTTTAGTGAGCTCATTAAGCCTTGAACTTCATAGACATCTTTGTTTTCAGGTCATTTGAGAGTTGTTTTGAGGTTCCCATTTTGCCACTCTTCAGAAGAGAGACAAAGAGAACAACAACTTGCAATTGGTCACCTTAAATAAATGTTTTTATGATTGGATGCAAAGTTATGACGTGTTAGTATGTCCCAATGCTTGCATACTAGTTTATTATGTACTTAATAGTACGTACTTTACCACTACCAGCGCAGTACGTACTTGTATTATATAGTATGCAAATTGAGATGCTGCATTTATTTTCAAACAGAGTTTTGTCCCTTGAAAAGACACTCCGTAATAACAAAAGAATGTAGAATGCTTACTACACACACAGTGAATGTGAGCAGTTAAAGAAGCACACAGTGTCAATGGAAAACCATCATACCCCTTTGAAATAGTCACTTTTGTCTTACAGTCTGAAATTAAAACTAAAAAATATTTTTTTGTTCCAACTTTATTTACACATTCTGCTTTACAACATTCAAGTAATGTAAAAAGGCAACGGTTTGGACATGTAAAAAAGTTTAAAAAGTGATCAAAGTCCCATGATTTAATACTTTGTAGATCCACCTTTTGCTTTATTTACAGCCGTCAGTCTGTTTGGATATGTCTCTGTTAGCTTTGCGCACTTAGATTGGGGAATATTTGCCCATTCTTCCTTGCAGAATTGTTTGAGTTCAGTCAAATTTCATGGTGAGTGGTGATTGACTGCTGTCTTCAAGTCCGTCCATTGATTTTCAATTGGATTTGGGACAAGGCTCTGACTTGGTCTCTTAAAGACATTCATCTTCCTATCCTGAAGCCACTGCAAAGATTTTTGGGCTGTGTGTTTAGAGTAGTTGTCGTCAGGGACGGGTTTGTCAACTTTGTGGCCGCAATCAAAGTGCTGTTTAGGGGGCCCTCTAACGTATCAGACTGTTTGCATTACCTTACTGCATATGTCATTATAAGGGTTTGAGAAATTGATTGAGTTGATTTATTGACTATTATTAATTATTAACTTTTGCATTAAGTATCTGGTTCTTAACAAATGAATAATGTGGCACCAGCCTCTCCACACATAGTAATTAAGTTGTATATTAATACAGTCAAATTTGTCAAATTTTACTATTGATAATTAACTAATTGACACTCCAGCTTTCATACAGTGCCTTGTGTAAGTATTCAGCCCCCTTGTACATTTCAACCTTTTGCCACATTTCAGGCTTCAAACTTAAAGATATAAAACTGTAATTTTTTGTGAAGAAGCAACAACAAGTGGGACACAATCATGAAGTGGAATGAAATTTATTGGATATTTCAAACTTTTTTTACAAATAAAAAAACTGACAAATTATGCGAGCAAAATTATTCAGCCCCTTTACTTTCAGTGCACCAAACTCTCTCCAGAAGTTCAGTGAGGATCTCTGAATGATCCAATGTTGACCTAAATGACTAATGATGATAAATAGAATCCACCTGTGTCTAATCAAGTCTCCGTATAAATGCACCTGCTCTGTGATAGTCTCAGTGGTCCGTTGAAAGCACAGAGAGCATCATGAAGAACAAAGAACACGCAGGTCCGAGATACTGTTGTGGAGAAGTTTAAAGCCGGATTTGGATACAGAAAGATTTCCCAAGCTTTAAACATCCCAAGGAGCACAGTGCAAGCGATAATATTGAAATGGAAGGAGTATCAGACCACTGCAAATCTACCAAGACCTGGCTGTCCCTCTAAACTTTCAGCTCATACAAGTAGAAGACTGATCAGAGATGCAGCCAAGAGGCCCATGATCACTCTGGATGAACTGCAGTGATCTACAGCTGAGGTGGTCGAGTCTGTCCATAGGACAACAATCAGTCGTATACTGCACAAATCTGGCCTTTATGGAAGAGTGGCAAGAAGAAGGCCATTTCTGAAAGATATCCATAAAAAGTGTTGTTTAAAGTTTGCCACAAGCCACCTGGGAGACAAACCAAACATGTGGAAGAAGGTGCTCTGGTCAGATGAAACCAAAATCAAACTTTTTGGCAACAATGCAAAACGTTATGTTTGGTGTAAAAGCAACACAGCTCATCACTCTGAACACACCATCAACACTGTCAAACATGGTGGTGGCAGCATCATGGTTTGGGCCTGCTTTTCTTCAGCAGGGACAGGAAAGATGGCTAAAACTGATGGGAAGATGGATGGAGCCAAATACAGGACCATTCTGGAAGAAAACCTGATGGAGTCTGCAAAAGACCTGAGATTGGGACGGGGATTTGTCTTCCAACAAGACAATGATCCAAAACATAAAGCAAAATCTGCAATGGAATGGTTTTGCACGCCCAATCTTTCAGTTTTTTATTTGTTAAAACAGTTTGAAATATCCAATATATTTCGTTCCACTTCATTATTGTGTCCCACTTGCTGTTGATTCTTCACAAAAAATTGGGGCCGAATACTTTCACAAGGCACTGTAACTCAACAAATGTAATCATTATCTAAGATAATGGAAAATTGACTATAACACAGATGCAGATAATAATGAAGAAAGGAAGGGGTTATTATCTATTAACTCTGAGTCAGCAAACAGACAGTTTAACATAGACACAAGTTTCTCTTTGACCAGACTGTTACCAGAAAGTAAATTGTAATTTTTCAATTGTACCACCAGGGCAGAATAATGCAAGGCATTGGTAATAGGCCAAAGGAATTCAACAGCCAAAATGTACTCTGAGATGAAAAGTATGAAGTTATACACACAATGTTAGAAGTATGAATAGCTACATCGGTCTTCATTACTTGACGCTGAGATTTATCACATGATACCTTGAAGATAACAGCATGTCTGTCGATACGTTGGTGGGAATAAATCTGTATGCAAAGCAGCTGATGGGGGGGGACAACCGGGAATGTTGTCCCGGGCCCAGTCCTGAGGGGGGGCCCAAATTTTGTTTTTGTACAGGCATTTTTTTTGTGGGGGGCCCTAAATGTGGAGTTTGTCCCGGGCCCACAGATTCCTGTCGGCGGCCCTGTCTGTATGCATCGAAGTGTAGAGTGTGCAGGTGTTCCCATTTATTTTTCTAGATGTATCATGTGCCCTCAATTTGGGAGTTTCACTCACCAGTGGTTGATTAATCGGTTGTTGATGAGATGATTCAGTTGGAAATTAGCAAAGATCCATTGCAGGTGGAGTCATTTCTTCTGAGCTAGCCGCTATTATGTAGGTCTGTGCTAACGGCACTGCTACAACAAGCTGAAATGGTGCCACTGGCAATTTCACAAGGATAAATATTTCATTGTTCAGCAACTGATTTCGTTCTCTTTCTACTCCTAAAGAAACTAGCGAGCTTCTACAGACTTTGGTTTTGAGCTTTTTGATTCTTTAGTCTTCCTTTATTATTGAGCTCCAGTAGGATACACTCTGTTCATTTTGATAATTAGTAGTGGTGCAACGGATCGTCATTGATCCGTGATCCGTTCGGATCAACATCTTCGGTTCGGCACACACGTGATCCGCGGATTGATTTCTGAAAAAAAAATGTTGTGCGCATGTTCAGTCCGCTCACCCCATGGTCAAAGCGAGCGGAGGAACGGAGGAGCTTGAACGCCCTGCGTCATTTAAATCCCCTGTATGGGAGCATATTGGTTTCCCTGTTAAATATAACGATGAAGGAAATAAGTTAGTTGATAAAACCGTGACACTGTGTAGGCACTGTGGCACAAGAAAGCGATATGACAATGGAAACACATCAAGCATGGCCAGGCATTTGAAGCGACATCACCCC